>QLOY01008477.1:0-13572 GCA_003313965.1 Megacollybia marginata
TGACTCATAATTGGAATGGCGGATGTCCCGAATATCAACCTCCATGTCCTTTAATGTTCTCCACGGAGCCTAACTATGAAACCTATTAAGATGATAATACCCTGTAAATTATATATATGTATCGGATCAGCTCACGTCAAAGCGTCGGATAGAGTCGTCGACTCAGAAAGTTGTGAATTATACGTATTGAATCCTACCCATAATGTTAATTACGATTTCAGCCTTTTGAATTTCTTTCTCTCCATCTCGAACCGACTTCCTTTTCTCTTTTTCTGAACACCGTCAGCATCCTCCATGTCGAGTTTCTTCGCGTTCCGACTTCTCTCAAGCACACTGCCCTTTTTCGCGCGTTTTCTAAGTTCGTCGTAACCGTCTCCCAGCCTGGAATCATGAGAGCCACTGTCCTTGATGACGTCCACAAACTCGTCTTCCAACCCGCCGGCTTGCATAGCTGTTCTACCACCGGATCCATCTCGTCCAACACCACTTAGACTGCCACCCATGCTCAAGATTGCCTCATCTCGTCTTCTTCTCTTTTCTTCCTTCTTCCCAAGCATCACTCGGCCAAATTGCGACTCCTCAAACTCGGTCAAGTCCTTGAGGTATTTAGCGCGTGAGGATGTCGCTTGAGTTGAAGGAGGGGGACCTCCGAGGCCAGAAACTGACTCTATATGTGGCTGGGAAGGGTCAGACGCATAAAGCAGAGAGGTGAGTGCTTTGGGCTGCGGCTGTCGTGATTTCCTGGTTTTGGATGACGTAGGAGGAATGTAGGGCATCGGTGCTAGACGTGGAGGCTTGTAAATGCCATCTGTCTGTTGGCCATCTTCACGCGAGGATTCTTCAGGGTCCGGACCTTCAGAAGCCTCGTCGTTCACGAGATTCTGAGGATTGGGCCGAAACGCCAAAGGATCTATAGGTAGTCGTAAGTTAGGAAGAACATTAGAACCAAGATAGTCACCGTTCAATACATCTGTCGCTTTGGCGCTTTCACCCTCTTTGGCCAGTTTGACTAGCTTATCAATCTGATATTTCATTCGTCCTTCTAGTATTTTGACTTTTTCAAGGACGAGTCGGTCTTCAATCATAGAATCCACCAAGTCACCGCAGTTTGCACCGCGCTCATCTCGCTCCTTGTCGCCAAAAGGCTGTTTTGGCAGGCTACGCTCGAGAAGCGAGTGACCGAGGACCCGACGAGAGCTTAGAATGGTCAGCGACCGCAAGTAAGAGAGCAGGACATGGTATTTGAGGGACAGTAACGATATTCCTTCTCTTGTGTCAAATTCCTCTGGTGAGGATTGGAGTTTGACGTTAAGGGAATGAATGAGTTGGCGCGTTGAGGACATTGCATCCGTCATTTCTTGTAGAGTTGCTGGGACGTCCATGTTCTCCTGGTAAGAAGTGTAAGTACAATATTCAATAGCACAGAAGAGGATAATCAGTTAACGGTTTTCTAGGCCGCCGCTCATTGAGCGTAGTGCGTTACAGCAGGTAATTAATCTCAGAGCCCAGTGCATTTCATCTCGCAGAAGCTAAGAAACAGTACTTACTTTGGAAGAGGCGATGGAAGAAAATTTTCATACCACGTGAATCTGTTACTCAGTAACGTGACAGTGCGCAAAACACGCGTCCGTTAAACTGACGCGTCCTGCTTGCTATGTGCGAGATTAGATTCTTGAGTGGACGTTGCTTAAAGATGGAGATCCGAGGTAGAGGCTGACATTGGTGGCTGACATCCGCTATTGATAAAAGGAGGATCGGCTGGCTGACACTCTTCAGTTTAAGTTAATTATACCCATCGTCTCCAGTAGTTCAACAGTCTTTTGTAGCATTCCATTCCTTCAAATTTCTTCAGATGCTCGCTCCACAATTCCAGAAGGTAATCTCCGTTTCTCTGGTCATTGGCATGTTGATCAGTCTTAGGACATCGACGCTGTCTCCGATATCAGCTCAAATACCCTCTATGCTCCCTCTTCTCCTTCCTTTCTCTCCATCGAATCTATCGAACCACCGACTCCACGCTTCAAGCTGGATGATTTTGACGTCCTCAAACACCTTTCCAGCGGTGGGAGCGGCAAAGTCTTTCTCGTTCGACACAAAGAGACGGATGAGCCCCTAGCACTCAAAGTTATATCCAAGAAGGACAAATGCGAAGCCACGCGCGCGAATGTTCACGCCGAACAGAAGGTCCAGGCGATGCTATCCGTCTCCAACGAGGGTTTCTACCTCCCTTTGGTGGCTAGCTGGCACGACTGCTCGAATTATTACATTGCTACAGAATATTGTGCTGGAGGTGATATGGCTTTGGAGCTCATGCGTTGTTGCAGGTTTGAAGCCAACCGGGCCCGCTTTTACATGGCGGAATTGGTAGGTCAAATTTCTGCCTTCAGTGACGTGTTTCACTGATCCACAATAGATTATAGCGGTTGAACGCCTCCATGCGCGTAGAATCATTCATCGGGATGTGAAGCCAGCCAACATCATGTTTGATGACAATGGGCACTTGTTACTGGGGGACTTTGGCGTTTCAAAATGGTTCGAGGAGAACGAGACCAAGTTTTCAGCAGTCCATCTTGATGCTGATTCTGGCTGTAATATGCCAGAGAAGGTATCCAATGGGTGGTCGTACATGACGACCGAGGACTGCGGGACGCCTCTCTTCATGTCGCCTGAACAATATGCGGGTGATGAGTACTCTTTTCCCGTTGACTTGTGGGGAATGGGTGTCACACTCTACCGTATGACCATGGGAAGGGTAAGCACTTGTTGTACACTGATGGTGTGTTGAAGCTCCTCCTACTAGATGCCGTTCGGGAGCGATGAGAAGGATAAGCATACGATCGGAGAATGTGTCGTCCACGATCAGCTCCTCTTCAAAGACGAAGATTTTGTCGATGATATGATAAAGGACCTGCTCACGAAACTTTTAGCCAAGAACCCTGAGGATCGCCCGACGATAGAACAGCTTAAGCAACACGCGTATTTTGATGGAATGTGAGGATACTTGATTGTGCGTGAACAGAACTGACAACTCACAGCGAGTGGGATATCGTAATTAATCGAGGATATGAGGCTCCTTGGGCCCCTTTCATCGGACCTCTGCCTAAACGAGTGCGTTCAGTTGTTCCGATAGAGGAAGGTCAGCCATACCGCACGAACAGAGACCCATTCCCAGAGTTCACCTGGCACACTCCTGTCTTTCGACTAAATGCCAGACAGGAGAAGACATCAAGGGTGTGCATGCCCCCTTTGGCGTGTGACGTGCATTGTTGCTGTCCCCTTTCCCAGAGAGATGTAGAGAGCTTGCTGGGTCGTGTAAGGAGATGGTTCAGATGGTTGTTTGGAGTAAAGCCGAGGGAGAAACGGTTCGAGCAGATGCTTTAGAGAGAGCAAGTCGGCAAAAATTATCCGGGTAAAGATGTATAGTCACTGGCGAGAAGGAGAATATACTGAGCAGATAGCTTTTCCTTTTCAGTGTATTCGTTTACTATTTGAAGAATGATATATCAAGCGACTTTAGTTCTGCAGTCCACCAAATAGGCTGCGTGGTCTTAATCCAAACAGTCGATTCTTCTGGCAAGAAATGATTCGATGTGGAGATTAAGCCATCGAAAGATGACGGCTGGTCGGCTAATTTAAAAGTCAGAGTACGAAACTGAAAGGGAAAACTGCGCACTCAGGTTCCATTTCAATCCCTTAGTGGACAATATCGTCTGACTGATACCGACGGGCAAAAGTCCGCAAGTGGGGCCCAGTATACGATGATCAATATCAATCAAATGCTCTCCCTGTATAGATGAGATCGGATAATTATGAAATGAGATGGATGAACCTCATCCAGGACCCATCCGACGTTATCATCTGTAACAGCAAACACATGTTTTCTGACCTTGCGGAGCTTGTGCATATAAGATAGAGTGTGTATCGTCTGGTCGAGACGGCCTGTAAGGCCACCTAGCAAAACAAGATCATACTGATAAAGAGTCAAAAAAAGGGGGGGAGTCTGTTGACAGCTCGCCTCTTGGCCCTCTCGTCGTTCCTTTTCTTGCAGTTCAAAGATGCACTTCATCAAGTCTGTAGCATATTGATCACCGTCTTCGATGATTGGGACGGTCTATTTGCTTTCAAGTGAAAATACAGCCTTGAGTAGCGCATACCTTGGCTGCATAGTAAGTTCTGACCGCGTCGCGTATAGAATCCATGTCGCCTTTTATCAAATCGGGCAAGAACTTGGGCCGTTGTTCATCACCAAGGACATCGTGCAGACGATTAGCACCACCGTCGGCACAGAAGTGGCATTGCGTAGTAGCCCATACACGGTGGAGTAAGGCAAGAGAAAAGGGTTGATTAAGAATAATTAAAGCTCGCTTAGCGGTCGACTGACTGTCAACGCTGAGGAAGTCTGTGTTCCAGAGGGTCATAGGGAAAACACGGACAAATTAGCGCCCATGTCTGATATGCATGTGGGGTATCGGATAAATAAAATTACAATTAATACTCATGAGACTTCCTCCATGTCCTCGTCCTCATCATCGTCTTCGATCACTTCCATCTTGACGTCCTCTGGTAGACTTGGAACGAAGCCCGACTGCAAAAGTGTCAACAGAAAGCAATTGTCACGCCTAGCCTTACCCCAACTTCCTTGAAGTTGTCTTTGAGCTCCCACAAGCCATTGTACTCTCCACTGCGATGTAAAGAAGCGACTTCGCTTAGAACTTCTTTGAGATATGCCTCGGGCTGTTGAGTGCGTTCGCGTAAAGGACGGATACCCCAGTAAGGCTGATCTCGAAAGAGCTGGAAGATGAGATCGAGAAGTTGGTTTCTTGGCATACGAGCCATGCGTTCGAATTGACCCTTTGCTGGTTTCGGTTTTGTTTTCTAAGACATCAGAGGTGGGCATGTTGGGAAAGGATCAACTTACAATAAGATCGCCAAAGGCGCCATTAGCGCCGACTCCAACACCACTGCTGAGTCTGTTGACCCCGCCGCGTCCTCCGGGGACGCCGGCATCCTCAATCATCCTGATCTGCCGTACGGGTGTATTGTACTTTCTGGTTCGTTCGCGCATCTGCCTGCGATATTTGTCTGTAAGGGCCGAACGCAGCATGCAGTCATGTTTGATTCGTCCAGTGAGAATCGTAGTCCTGGCTCTGCTGTTTGTCACTGAGGAAGACCCGAGACCGAATGAAGCATCTTTAGGCCGCTCCGCTACAACAATCTGATTCTCGACTGATTCGTTTACCATGTCAAGCTCATACATGTCCGGTTCTAGTTCCGTGGTTGGGATAACCGAAGCATCGAATATTGGCCTGTTTGAGTGTTGAGGATCAGGATTTGGAGTCGAGATGCCCGATGGACGATGTGGCGGAAGAAAGAGCACGATTCTTGGCTTTTTGCTGCCTGCAGTAGCATTGGTGTAGACTCGAATTGTCGCAAGATGAACGTCCTCTTTGTTCACATTTGACCAGCGTTCCATCAATGCTTTTGGTATCTAGCAAGAGTCAAGAACTGAATGGAATTGTTAAATCCGGTTACTTTGACGAGCCAAACTCTGCCGTTTCCCTGGTCAAGCATGAGTTGCTCATCTGGATCTGGCTGCGAGTCCTCGTCACCGCCGAGCTCGGCGTCAAACGTTTTTTTTTCTTCTCCAAGGTCGTCCATTATGACGGTCAGGAGCAAGTCACGCGTGCGATGTTGTTGCTCCGCACGGAATTATCAGTGGGAATTTCAGATTTCTGCAACTTGCAACCATGTTCCACCGTCACGCTCGTATTACTGTTGCAGTATTCAGACTCGGTCCAGTCAGAAAATACAGCGTTCCAGTAGACATTCCGGTGCCCCGAAAGTCGAAAATCTGGGACTCGGTCGACGAAGCTGTCAAGGATGTAAAATCTGGCGACGTCTTGCTCTGCGGTGGTTGGTAATTTGCTGGACAGCCTTCCTATCCTGATCCGTCTGCTAGGCTTTGGTGCCGCTGGAATTCCGGGTAATTTCAGGTTCTTCAACGTGACGTTGATATAATCATCTTCCAGACACACTTCTTGCTGCTTTGGCAAAACGGAAAGATGTCTCCAACCTCACAGGTGTCTCTAACAATGCTGGATTTGAAGACTCGGGCCTTGATAAACTCCTCCGAACCCAGCAACTTGGCAAGGTCATCGCGTCCTACCCTGGAGGGTGTGTTTTGTTATTGTCGTGCACACATCTTCTTATCCATGTAGTAACAAGCGGTTCGAATCTCTGTACCTCAAGGGAGAGATTTCTCTTGAGCTGGTCCCACAGGGAACCCTTGCGGAACGTATCCGTGCGCATGCAGCTGGTATTCCTGCTTTCTACACCCCAACCGGTGCGGACACTGCAGTGGAAGAGGGCTCCATTCCTATGCGGTACAATCCCGGTGGCGCGTCTAAAGGTGTCCAAATACAAGGTATAGCTAAGGAGTCGCGAACTTTTGGCAGGAAATACGTCTTGGAAACAGCTATAGAGGGTGACGTTGCCTTTGTGCATGCATGGAAAGTAGACGAGGTCGGAAACTGCGTCTTTCGCTACGCCTCTCAAAACTTCAGCGCAGTCATGGCCAAGAACGCAAAGACGACTATTGTGGAGGTGAAGAACATTCTTCTTTTGTGTATGTCTTCACATTTCACAGGCAGAACAAATTGTTCCCATTGGCAAAATTTCACCGAACGCGATCCACCTTCCTGGTATTTATGTTGACAGGATAGTAAGAGCTACCGAACCCAAGCGGATAGAATTCATCACTGTCGCCACTGACAAATCAGAGCCATCCGAATCGAAACTGTCTCCTGAAAAGGCTGCTGCTCAAGAACAGCGACATCGTATTGCAAAACGGGCAGCAAAAGAAATCAAAGATGGTTATTATGTTAATCTCGGCATTGGTATGCCGACTCTGGTACCTGAACATCTTGAGAAAGGTGTAAGGGTGTTCTTGCAGAGTGAGAACGGCATTCTTGGAATGGGACCATATCCGACCAGGGAACAACTTGATGCGTAAGGAAATCGTATGAACAAAGTATTGAATTGACTGGTTTCAGCGATCTGATCAATGCTGGGAAGGAAACAGTAACACTTCTTCCCGGTGCGTCGATTTTCGGTGCGTACTTCCGGATTCTATCTACTCCGCTGACTTCTCGTCCAAGATTCCAGTGAATCATTTGCGATGATTCGTGGTGGTCATATTGACGTTGCTATTCTTGGTGTATGACTGTGTCCATCGCGATTTCTTCTCTTCTCTAATGCTCCACAGGCAATGCAAGTATCTCAAAGCGGCGACATTGCCAACTTTATGATCCCGGGGAAGATGCTGAAAGGTACGAAATCAAGTTCTCGATGAATCCGTCCTTACCAAGAAGCAGGTATCGGTGGTGCAATGGATTTGGTCTCCAACCCCGACAAGACGAAAGTCATTGTTGTCATGGAGCACAATGCTAAAGACGGTGGATATAAAGTTCTTGACAATTGTTCGCTACCTCTGACGGGTGCCCGTACCGTCAGCACTATTATTACTGAACTGGCTGTCTTTGATGTCGACCGGAAGAACGGTGGCCTGGAGTTGATTGATTTAGCAGAGGGCGTTACGGTGGAAGAAGTCAAGAAGAGAACAGGCTGCGACTTTAGAGTAAGGAGTAACCTAGGTTCGTTCTGATCTTTTTTTTGGGACGACCATGTCGTGCAAATACCAAAGTGTATTACTAGGAGTTATGTTGTGTAATTGCATCGAGATCTGCCACGTGGAGGTGTAAGTAACCAAACTGGGAAGCTGTCAGAGTCCTAAAATGAAACACCCTAATGGTTCATTCTCGTTCAGCTTCTCTCATGGAGCCCACGTCGCCTCTTCTATCTGATTCCTCTGACGATGAGGCCGTTTCCGCACACGGTGAGCATGAAGGTGCTGCAACTTGGACTTCACGTCCTGGTTCTCCTGCCCCGTCGTATAACGGAGAGGATGCTAGCGACAGTGTGACTTGCCAGTGGGGGGACGACTGCGGACTTGTATGCTCTTTGTGGATTCTGATATAAACTGAACAATTCAAAGGTGTTCACTCATCTTCCGACGCTCATTGATCACATCCACAACTGCAAGTATTTTTCAAGATGGCGTATAGTGGCTCATGCTCGTTCAGTCCATATTGGCGTCCACAAATCCAGCTACACATGCGAGTGGACGACGTGTCAGCGTCGCGGTCTCGCTCAGACGTCGCGTTTCGCCCTTATATCACATATACGCTCACACACAGGGGAAAAGCCGTTCACTTGTTCTCGGCCAGGTAATCTTGCTCTTGTGTTGTTGGGTCTAATGCCTTGATATGTCTTAGAATGCGACAAGTCATTTACTCGCTCTGATGCACTTGCAAAGCATATGAGGCTGCAGCATAACATATCGCCACCGGCTCCCGGTCGCGGTGGCTCTCGGAAGCGCAAGCGGGGTGTCGATGAATCAGGGACTCCTATCAATATACAAACCCCGCCTCCACCAGGAACAGGTAACAGCTCTTCAGCTTCCTTTACCACCTTCAAAATTGACACAACCACTAACTGCTCTGATACCGCACACGCTCAATATCATCTCAATGGTCGCCATTCAGCCGCTTCACGCTCACCAACTCCGCCCAGGCCGCATCCTACAGATGACGATGAAGGCTACACGTCTTCTGCATCTGATACCTTACCTACTCATTTGATGGAGCGTTTCGAACCTTCCACCAACAAAATTTTGGGACGCTCGCCGGAAATGGTCATGTACCTCTTAATGAAGGCAAAACACAAGTACGCTCTCCAGCAACACGAACTTCTGTTAGAAGAACTTCGTGGGGCCAAGGCAGAATTAAAAAAGGAGAAGGAGGAGAAGGAAACTGCTGTAGATCATGTTCTACGTGGAATGTTCGGGTATGTGCACTCAATTTGACGTTCGCAGCAGTATCTGAACAATTCTCAGACCTGAAGCAGAACCGTTTATTGCGCCTATTCCGATGCCTGCTGCTATGATTCAAAAAACAGTTATACCTGCATCATCACCGCCAACCCAAGTCACAAATGGACATCGAGCAGAGACGTGAGACTACACCGCTGTATTTTATTCTCGTGTATATCATTGCTCTCGCGACACCAATCCAACTAGCACTAGCGCCAATTCTTTTCTCCAAAATGTCCCTCTCGACTCGGCAACTTCAACAAGATACATAGAGCATTTAACATGAATGCTCATATCCACGAGTGTACGAACACACTCTTAAGGAGGCTCTATGCAAGATCGATGTGATCTGCCTTCCGTGAGTGTGCACGTGATATCGTGCTCGATGATGCGGAACTCCGTTCACACCAAATGATTTTGAAGTACTGAGATGTGTTGCATGTTTGTGGATGTGCAGGACACAGCGAGATTTGCTTCTGAGTGAACGGCTGACATGTCTTGGAACCTTTGGCTTAGGTCCCTTCCTTGTTTCGTGATGTCCATTATTCGTTCGTGTTTCATTATCCTTGGTGCTCCCCAGACTTGTTATAGAACCCTTTTGTGCAGTCTGGACCATTTTTTGTGCCCTTCTCCGTTAATATTGAGGTTTTACCGTAAGATCCAGTAAGACCCTCGCTGTGGTGTGCTGAGTCTACGTAGTGCGCATCCTTCGTTTATCGAATCCCGTGTTGAATTTGCTCCCGAATCAGTGCCTTGCAGCTTGCTATAATGGGATCCTACTTATCCCTCATGGGCCAATTCTATCTCCCAAAGCCCAAGTGGTGGCAGGATATCCCTGATCTCACCGGAAAAGTGCTGTTTCAGCTCCTGATCAAGGCTTTCAGGTGGAAAGACCGGTATAGGCAGGGAGACCGTGAAGGTACACCGTTTCACATTGTACAGTAGTTATTTATTATCTGAACAACAGGCTTTGCTGTAGCATAACGCTAAAGTATACGCTGCTCGCGGGAAAACCGACGTAGAGAGTTGTGCTCAACAAGAAACTGGAAAAGAAGCTATATTCTTGATCTCGCTGATCTTTCCAGCGTCAGATCTGTTGAAGAGTTTTTGAGGTCGGTATCGTCCTTTCCTTTTTTTTCACCTTTTTGATTGTGCGACAGCCGAGAGTCAGAACTTCAGATTCTTTTCAATTATATTCCCTTCTGACAAAAGATGGTTACGGCAAGTTACCCTTTATGAACTCTCCTCATAACGGATGGATCTGCAATTCGGTGTGCGTCCTCGGTGAGTTAGTGAAACACTCGAAGCTTATCAAATGACTGATTCCACAAGGACCCCATCTGTTCACGAAACTGCTCAACCTTGCGCTCGCTGGCGCACAGACATCCAAAGACGGCAAAGCACACGTAGTAATGACTTCTTCCGGGTATGCATATCTAGGCAACATTGATTGGTTCAAACCCAGACCTGCACGATCAAAAACGAGTTGATCTGTATTCCCAGAGCAAGCTCGTGAGTGGTTCCTATGATGCTAAAACGTAGAGTAATCCGATCGTAGGCGGAAGTTGCTTGGAGTTGTGAACTCGCCTGACATTATGGCGATAAGAACATTCTTCAAGTTACCTTCTGCCTCAATCCCGGTTAGATATCTGCGAACCCTATCTAAAGTGTCCGTACTCAATGTGAGTAACCGTGTCTGATAGCACTTTTGACCGGCTCTTTTTGTAGAGGTTTAGTATGCTACATCCGCTAGATCCTTGCGGTGCTTTGACTCAACTCTATGCCGGAACATCGCCTGATGTTTTGGACAAGAACGGAGCGGTGAGCAGTCTCTTCTCGTTGCTTCTAAAAGTTCAGACGTTTAATTTTTGATTCCTTGGGCGAGATTCGGTCCCGCTCCACCACAGGCCAAGAAACCCGAAGTTGGACTGAGAATTTGGAACTATCTTGAGGCTGATGTTGAGGGGAGATGATGTTGAAAGGAGAATTTGGCATTTCCATTTCCTGAAGGTTGAAACTAAGGTAGCGTGGAGTCGGTTCCATAATATTGCTCTGATCAAAGTGCGGTACACACCATTCTACTCAATGAAGTATACGCAATTCAAAGCTGAGGTGCAGTCTAAAAGGAACTGGATATCGATATTCAGCTCCGTAGTAAGCCGAGGTAACACCGGTCAATTTAATTCATTCATGGATGCCGATTCCCTCCTTTCTGTTACTACTATAAATTTCTGTATTTATTCCTTGGGCGACAACTTGTAAAAAATAGGAAGCGTAAAAAGGAGATTTAGACAACATCCCGAATGGTAGTCATCTTGGTGGCCTCCTGACAGGAGGATGTAAGATATACACTTCGGATACGGCTTGGAACTCACAGACGACAGGTAGGTATCTGTGCCTTCCTGAAAAACAATGTTACTGATTTCTGGTTTCGTGTGCGGGTTTCGGTTTGACATTGGGACAGAATCAAAGAATTCCTCGTTGCCTGCTACATGGCGTACGTGTTGTCGAGCGTTGAGCCTGGGAGTGAAGTCTCAGTACGATCAACACCGCGAAGACGATCGACATACGTTGCCAACAAACTGTTCATGTACACTGAATGATGAATGCGGGCAATATAAAAATCAAGTAGAGCGTACTCTTGCCAGCCAGAACTTGGCCAATAAAATAATAAAGTTGATGACGGAGGCCAAGGAACTTGTAGCGACATGTCAGTCGGTGGTGAGTGTCATTCATCACTTACAAGCCCCACGTTGAGCACCGCACAAATGGCAGTCAGGAAACCTCTGTTAACCGCATTGATAGTCAGTGTATGCAGTATATTGTTTGTGCTGCATGGGCAAGGTCAGCTTACAGAGGGACTTCAGCGCTGAATCTCTACCCAGACGAGATCACATATCCCTTCATGTGAGCTTTGCGCTCCCCAAACGTAAAACATAGGCAGGCTGTAATGAGCACATCGCATGCCAAAGTGGATATCGTTTGCACTGCGGATACTCTCTGCGAAGAAATCATGAGCAGAGGAACCATTAATGCTATATCCGAGCCCACATACTCTATCGTACGGGAGACCAATGTTGTAGAAGTATCCCGCCTCTCCCCTAGACGATTGTCAGCCAAAGAAAGCGAAGAAGCAAAAAGGACAGACACAATGACACTTAACCCTACAGCTGATCAGTACACAGATTAGGAAGAAAAACACCGCAACATACATATTGCAGCGCCTAGTAGATGTTATCCCGGTTGATCAGTAACTTCAACTTATGGCGTATCATACCTAGCGACAAGAAAGAGAGGGCGACCTAATGAAAAATGAGGCACATATGGTAAAGGGAGATAATACTTGCAATCAAACCAACGATAGTTTTCATTCTGCAGTTAGTCGTCACTGATTGATGTAAGGACTGGCACTATCAGGTGTTAAGGGACCGACGCTTGTAAATGACGCTGGCAAAGTATCTGTGGGCACTAGTTCGAGATCGTACATTCAGTGCGAAGAAAAGGCTTACAGCTGAACTACAAAGGCCGAAAAGAACTATGATTGAGCAGATCATCTGGTTGAGCGAGATTTCCGGATAGTATAAACGCTTACACCGCCAAAAAATTGTGCCTGAAGCTGGATAAGGCCTGACATGCATGATACGACACACCCACCGTGTCTTGCCTGCGTCGATGGTACTACGAAGGTCACGCTGTTACTGGACTTACCAAGATAGTACTTCTAGCTCGGCAAAGTCACCAAAGTGGTCTATTAGGACAGTGTAGGATGATTGAAAATACAACACGATCTGAAAGGTTTCTGTCGCACTGTCATTATTTCAGAGACGTCTACAGTTCAGGAGTAAGTGCGCCCACGCCAGAGTAAGAACCTGTGTTTCAGATTCGAATGCAGATCTGGGGATCGACATAGAACTCACAATCAACTTGAGCTTCCAGCTGTCCTTCGGGTACCAGAGGAAATAGAGCCACGTCTGCAACAAAGCCATGCCATAGAGGCTGTTACGATGTATCAGACAAGGAGCGTCAACGAAAGGAACGTACATTGTCTCCAAGAAAAGGACGACATGTATCACACCCCAGATATGATCTAGTGGAGCCCTTCTAAAATGGTGATGCCAAGACCAACGGCCCTCAACCGTTGGGGAATGAGACACAGTGCAAGCAGTGGTGCACCGTGGCTTGCCATAGAAATATGGCTCCACCACATAGTCTGACTGTCAGAGGTCAGACATTCAGAGACTGTGAGGCGGCGTTCCCTCATCATCATGAGCAGGCTGGAGACATCAGTGATACGTCAGCTTTGTTGGCAGCTGAGCGTATGTCGGAGTCTGTAGATCTGGTCGGGCAACCAAATGAAGGAGCGGCATGTATTTAGGTCGCCGGCCATGGTGTGTTACTTAGAGGAAATGGATCAAGATCGCAAGAACGTTCAAGCTTGTCGCACATCGTCATGGGAAATGCAGAGACGCCTATCGTATATGCTGAGCCTCTGCCATAGAGCCGAACGTAAGTGTGCGCAGTCGGGTAAGATGATCGGGAGTAGGAAGCGAAATAGACAACAAAAAATAAAGATCCTCGCTCTAACCGCGTCAACAATAGTAAACGGAGTTGTCGCTTACGTAAACCCATCTCAACATGCCCAA
>QLOY01008495.1:0-20768 GCA_003313965.1 Megacollybia marginata
TTGCAAAGGAGGCGATGGCATGTCAGTCTCTGGAGGGCGACGAGATACTGAACGTCCGTTGGGCCACTGAAGATCCAAATCCGGTCTCAAAGGCAACTGAAAAGCGGCGACTGGAAGTCATTGGTCAGGAGCTGATTCAAGGCAAGGTCGATCCACATGTTATCCATGCCATGAGAGCTGTGAGGGCTCTCGAAGATGGTGATGTGCTCGATGAGGACGGCTATTTGCTCGAAGATGGCGCGGGCGAGGAGACTGCAGAGCCTGAAGCAAAGCGGAGGAGAATCGAGCCTGCATCACAATCAGAGTCTGAGGAACCACCGCAACCGACAGGACTTCTCAGTGCGGATACACTGGAGAGCCTGAAGTACTTTTCTCAAATTCGGAAACAGAATGGCATGCCGCAGACTCGACCACCACCTTCGCCTTCTGGGCTTGGGTTGGCAGACTATGGTAGCGACGAGGAAGATTAGGATGTAAGATACATAAGCTATGTATTACATTTGTTTCATTCACCACTACCTAGTCCAGCAATGCGATCCTCCTCAGCCCTCCGATCTTCTTCCTCTTTCTCTTGTCTGTATTTATCTAAATCCCATTCTTCCGATCCCTCGTCCTCTGAATCTTCGAACCATTCGGGGTTGTATTGGAACTGAGCAAAGTTGAGTCTCGTCGACGAGACCAAAAGAAAGACAGCTCACCAGATCTCTTCCACTCATGCCATTCATCTTACCAGCAGCATGTTGGGCATCTTTAGCTTTCCGCAGTGCCTCATCTTCAGCCTGCTTCTTGTCCATCCGTGTCTTTTTCCAAATTGCGAATGTTTCGGCAGTTACGGGCGTCAAGGTGGTACCCAGCTTGTGACGCTGCGCAAAGTAAACCATCGGAATGCGAGAGGATGATCTTATTACCTCGACTTCCAAAAACTCTTCTAGACTGATGGTATTAGCCTTTGCAGCATCGTCCAGAGCTTTCTTCTGTGATTTAAGGACAAACCCTGGCGGCAGTGCGTGTCTGTACATGCAATTCTCGCCATTGGGACATTCCCAGAACCAACCGAACCTACACAATGAGAATGAGGAGAAACAGCCAGCAAGCACGTACTTTTGTGTTTCGATGGCTTGTATAAAGTGTTTGCACACAATGTCAGTTGTTGTCCTCGGATTACCTGCCTTGGACAGCACGACCTTTCTGAGTTTTTCTTCGTCCCAGGTATCCATAGTGTCGTTCAACTTCTCCTCACGACCGTCCTCGTAAAGATTCTTCTTTTGTACCTTGCGTCCCACATCAGGGTCATGCGAGAACTTGCATTTGTTGCCCTTTTCGCAGTACCCTGCCTTGAAGTATTGACACAGGACTGTCTTGGGATCTACACCGAAGGGGATTTTTTGGGCTTGCCTAAACCGAGATTAATAACCGATTGAGCAAACTCCAAGTGGTCCAGACGCACACTGGCTTGAACAACTCAGCTTCCTCCTTCTTGCGCTTCTCTTCCTCGGCCTTGGCCTTTGCACGCAATTCCTTTTCTTTCTCTTTGGCCAGCGCCTCCTTGGATTTACCAGAGGTGGCAGCCTGCGCTTGTATTCGCGCGATTTCTTGCTTTACTTTGGCAGAATTTTTTTTCTACCGGCTTAGATTCAGTCTAGTTGGCAAGACGAGGCTTACGTTCTTCATCCCAAAGGTCTGAGTGTTATCTGGGTGTTGAGCAGATTATCATCAAGTTCAACATGTGGTACCTTGTCATCCTTGACCTTCGAGGAGGACGCCTGTGGCTGTTTCTTGGGCGCCATCGTGGAGGGAGATCAGTTTTGAGTTTGCACGTGCATCGGCAGTCGGTTTGGAAGCAGTTGGATGTAACCCGAGATTATTATAATACAAACCAACAGAACTAAGGTATAGGTACCAATTGTAGAGGACAAGTACGTTACAAGATAGCGAACAAGCGGTCAGAGTCCACGTCCATTCACCGTCCCGTGTACAGTACAAGTCTAGTGTCAGTGAGCAGTGAGTACGCCGTCATGCTTGAGCGTGAGTGCATAGTCAAAAACAGAAAGAGAAGGAGAGAAGTGGTTGAGCAATATCAACTGCCTGGACAACATTATAAAATAGCCAAGAATTTCCGGTGGTACATTGATTATATGTGGGGAAAGATCGTGCAGGTCGTACAAAAAAACAGAGAGCGCAGAGTATCGTTTGGTTTAGAATCCCATAAACCCAGGTTGACTCGCATTCGTCGGACCAGGACTCGGGTGCCTCATCACACTCTGATGCATCGCCTGAGTTTGTGCCGCGAGATTGAACTGATTCGGAATCATCCCCATTCCCATTTGCATCTGCATCTGCATCATCGGTGTCATTTGAGGCATTTGATATGCAAGCGCATTCGGATTGTTGTACAGTGCCTGTTGTTGTGGATTAGGCGATTGTTGTTGCGGGACGGGAGAAACCGATTGTAAAGATGGGGAAAGCCCTCCATTTGGGGGACTGAGCGTTGGCGAGGAAGTACCTGATTGGGTTTGGTTCTTTTGTATTGATTGCAACTAGACAAGGGTTAACACAAGAAGAACATCAATACAGATACACACCTCATAAAATGCAAAGTCCTGGAGAAGAGAAGTCCGGGCAGGATGCGTAAAGAAGATCCTGAGCATCTCTATACCAGCATCTGGTAAAAGCTCCTGCGTATCTCTAGAATTGGTAACGGGCTTTCTCTCCTGTGTGTTGCTACAAAAAGTTATCCCAAGGCCCCTTGACAGCGAAACCCATACAGTAGTTTAATGTGTCGCAAGGTGATATTGGGAATATCACGAACGAAGATCCATTTGACCTTGAAAACGCCTTTCCACTTGTCGGACGCTGCCCAGACGTTGCTGCTTCGCGTGTAATCAATCTGTAACGGGTTAGGATGGGGAGCTCCCAGTGAGAGAACACCCACCGGTGTCAACATCTCTGCCATTCCACAAAAGTGGCCACTGCGATGTTCAGACTATAGAAGAAACGGGAAAGAGTTTGTGCGAACCTTCCGTTGACACTGAAGAAGAGATAAATCGGACCTCTTCCAGCGCACTCCTTAAATGCCTTGTCAAGCCTCTTGTTACCAGGCTCAGTCGAGCTCCAGATCTCATACTTCAACGACTTGTGCACGTCGTCTTCCGTGTAAGATTTGATGACAAAGTAACGAGCCTACAACGTCAGCTCGGAAACGACAATTGATATCCAGCTCACAAAAGAGGGTCTGGTATCAAACGTCTGAGGATTATACCCTTTACTAGCAATCAAAGACGGAACATCGATAGGAGTAGCAGCTGTGAATTGTTGTCCGGATGTCTGACCACTGCTCTGGCCTTGTTGCTGTCCAGTCTGCGAGAAGTTGGATGCACCTCCTCTAGTCTGCTGCAGATACTGCTGTGGGATGGCAGGAACACTCGGAACACTCGGAACACTCCCTGGACTTGATCCACTGGCAGATTTGGAATGACCACCTTGTTGGTTATAGCCGTATTGAAGATTAGGATTAGAGGTACGGTTTGCCAAGACCCGGTCTTTTTGATCCCATGATGCAGCTTGCTGAGCCGGATATTGTTGTTGGTACACAGGAGCGGTACCGCCTTGGGACAAAGGTGTCTTTCGTCCGTCAAAGTCGGTCGTGAGTTGCAACTTTTGTCCATTGCCATTGGTTCCGTTTCCGTTGTTCCCATTGCCACTATTGTTTCGGACTGCATGTGGGTGGGCCGGGTTGAAACGTGGAGGATGTATACTTTGTCCATATGAACCCGGATACATTTGTGTTTGCGGGACATTGTTGGCCAGTTCAAGAGCGGAGAGTGCTCGTTGGACATCGTCGATAGCAACGTTATTAGATCCGCTGTTGTTGCCACCGAAACCGGATGGGCCAGGAGTACGCCAATCGTTTCCTGATGACCAAAATGAGGATCCGCCAAGCGAACTCGTATACTGACCCTGTGACTTCAAATATTCCTCGTCCTCGTAAGGCGCCGATTCATCTGCAGGATACTCGAAATACTCATTTTCTGCCTCTACCTCGACAGACTGTTCTGGCTGTGCAACTGAATGCTTTGAAACTGTGGCTTGAAGTGTTCCTGATCTTTTGACGGTAACTTTGGTACGACCAACACCGCCTGGGGCCCCGTAAGTAAGCGAAACATGTCTACGTACTCCTGATGCAGGTGAAGGAGGTGATGGCACAGGAGGAACAGCAACTGAATAGGGTGAAAGCGGAGAGTTGTTGTCCATGGCTTGGGAATACTGAATAGATTTAATTCAGACCTCGAATCTTATAGCTTAGATCAGACCTCTTCTTCGTGGGCAGAGTAGCCTCCGATTTCGCTTTCCCATTCATCTTCATCGCCTTCGTGACCAGCTATGGCTGTGAGACTATTCATAGTCTTCGGAGTCAGATTGCCGCCAGCCTTGGGTGCAGGATGGAATGCTGTCCAGATTAGAAACGAAATAGAATAGAAACTGCACTGACCTCGATGGTATTTTGTCGGCAAGGAAGCTTGACGATGCAGCGAAGATTTTTCACCGACGGCCCCGACTGGGCCGACCCAATCGTCGTCAACGACCTCGTCGTCGTTATAGAGGTCCTGCCTCTGCATTTCCTCAGTAATTGCTTCACGAGCATTGGTCCTGACAGCACGCGATGAAGCCGAGATAGTGTGATGTCGTCGTACGCTGGTCGTATTTGGAGGTGAAGCTGGCACTGCTGGCAATGGTGGATTCGACATTATAGGAATGCAAGTGGAATGGTCTATGATTTTTTTTTCTTTCTAACGGTTTGCGTGGAGCATAGGCTGTTTCGCTTACGTCATGACATTCCAGACCCGGTCACTATCGCTACAATCCGTCATCTGACAATATCTGATGAATGCTTTCGAGTTGACAGCTGCAACAGACTCCGACTAGCAATATGGGGACTAACTGGCCTATGCACTGATCCCTTCTCCCTGCAACTGTCCATCTCTGAGACCCTTCATGCATCATTTTCAACGGATCTTGGCGGCTCAAGACGCGTCAGCGTACCCTCAGTAACAGTGATACACGCGTCTGTACGCGTCTACCTAATTATATATAAGTACTCTGGAGACGACGCTGACCCCCGGTGTTTTCCTGATCCCTTTTTATCTTCTGCGTCTGAATCCGTTGCCACCGGGCCCAGCTTCGTATCAGTTCAATATATCACCTGGATCATTCAAAGTCCCAAAGAAGCACAGGTTGGTCTCACTCTAGAATAGCCTTTACGCGAACGACAAGAAACTTGGAGCCTAATAAGGTCTGGAAAAACCATGCCTGTCATCTTCACTGGCAGATTAGACAAGTCGCGTCAGAACTGCCACGGTCGCCGATCACACTAGGATCGCTCACTGGCTGACACGGCTTCACTTGAAGTTGTGGCCTGTCTTGGCGCCTTCGACTACAAGCTACGGACTTCATCGGCTGCCTGACCACCCTTAGACTACTTATACCACTCCTTCAGAACTGAACAGTTTTTTGTTCGCACTCGAAGATGAGGATCTTTTTCCAGTCACAATTCTTGCAAGGATAGCTCTCTATTTGTGGACACCGGCCAATCATGGTCACCAAGTTCAAACTTGAGCTCCTGCGTGTAAATCGGAGCCGGTAACTCAAGTATGTTTTCTCGATCAATGTAAATTCTTTTTCTCGAGTCTATCACAGCTCCACATTACAAGAATGATGATCGACGTCGACCTCAGGCAGTCCGATGACTACTCCTCCAAGCTGCTAGACCGTTCAGTGTTGAAACGAGGCTCGTTCTTCGTCTTCGTGTGATATACCAGTCTCGAAGCTTGCTGCAGCAAGCTTCCAGGCTGAGCAATATTCGCTCAGTGCGACAATGCAGCAACTGGATGACTATAAATATGTTCGGCTTGCCGGCCAAAGCACCCCCGCAATTATTGTCAAGGTTCAAATCTTCCGCGATCTGAGCTATCTGACATATGTGCAGCTTGCTAGTAAAACTCGAGACGCGTTTCAGTACTAAATAACCTTCAACTGTGGCCTAGACACGCGTCAAGACGCGTCTAATTAACTGAGTCTACTCCTTTATACCGTACTGCGCAGAATACTGCTTCATAACCTCCAGATCGCTGTTCATCTCAGCTTCCTCTAACCAAGAAATGAGATCGCGCATTTTAATAATCGATTTAACGCTGCCTTGCCCAACCAGCGCTTCGATTTCCTTCACTGTACTGCTAATCCCGTCCTGACCAACTTCCTCGCGGTCCAAGCATTGAACAACGCCCACTACCTCGCCGCCTTGAGATCTAACCGTTTCAATAGACCCACGAACGGCCTTCCCGGATGTCATGACATCGTCAAGAATGACAACTTTTTTTCCTTCAAGAGATACACCAACGACCTTGCCTCCCTCACCATGGTCTTTGATTTCTTTTCGATCGTACGCCAGACCAACTGATATCTGATGTTGGAGTTGAAGTTGTAGCACCGTTACCGCGGCGAAGGGAATGCCCTTGTAAGCAGGACCGAAGAGCACATCGAACTCTTGAAACGAGGCTTCGGCTATGGTAGCAGCATATGCAGTAGACAGTGTCACAAGAATAGGCCCTGAATTGAGCAGACCAGCATTGAAAAAGTACGGTGAAATTCTGCCCAAGTGAGAGGATGGCTCCCTGGTAATTCAGTTCATTGTTACCTGCCAGATTTGAGGGTGAATGAGCCGAATTTCAAGGCTCCTACGGCCATAGAATGCTTGATAAGGTCTGCTTGATACTGCTTCATGGTGGGCGTGAGGAAGTGTGACGTAACATCGTGGATCGCGTGCGTGTTCCGAAAACGGAACACCAAAACACTTAAAGTGGATCTGTATGTGTGGGTCTGCGCTCTTAGCTCAGGATGCTGCTCCCAAGCTTTGTTTTATCTGCGGCTGCATTCCCTATAAGACGTAGCAAGAATGGGCCATCTGAGAAGGATAATGAGGAGCATTTCGACGTCGACGACACCAACGATATGGACGACGACCACGAGGAAATTATCCCTGACGACGACGAGCTCGAGTATGCGTCCCAACGGCCCCTTTACTCACCAGGTATTCCGAACGAACCACAGTCTTTCTTCGAGAAAATTAAGGCCTTACTGTATCCCAATGATACAGAGAAGGATATCGAGGATTATATTCCAAATTATAGGTATACGCCAATACTGGCTGGGGTCATCATTCCGCTCGCCATCCTCCTCGAAGTTCCGGGATTAACGGAGCGTTGGTACATTCGTACACTTGGCAACGACATAGTCGAATCACGGCCCAATCCCCTCATTCTTAACGTCGGCATGGGTCTCAGTATGGCCTCTGCACTGGTAGCAAACATCGCCCTTATCATGCGCTTCTTGGAAAAGAGCGTCAGGCAGATGACTTTTGCGGTTGTGCTTTTTTTAACGATCCACGGTACGACCTCTTCATTATTCTGAGCTATCTAACATCGCTTTAGATATCATTAATATAATTGCTGTAACTACTTTTGGAGTAGAACATCGTTTTAACGACGGATTTACCTACGGTCAGCCGTTCTGGGTCACCGTATGCGCAACAGGCGTATCCACTATCTGCAACATCATTTTAATCACAGACTTCATTCGCACACCATTATTTGGCAGTAGTGGCAGCGGTTTGACCCGAAAACAACGCTCCCTGGTCATCATGGTCATAATCCTACTCATTTACGTCGCTTTCGGTGCCTTGATTCATTCCATGTTGGAAAGCCTCTCATTTATTGACGCCTTATATTTCACCATTGTAAGTATAGAAACCATAGGCTTCGGAGACCTAGTTCCAAAAGGAACAGGCGGCCGGGCCTTCGTTTGCTTTCATGCGGCCTTTGGCATCGTCATTCTCGCACTCACTGTTTCACTCACACGCGAAACCATACTAGAAGCCCTTGAAGTCTCTTACCGCAAGCGAGTCAAAGAGATCCGACAGCGGAGACGAGCAGCTTCTTGGAGACGTCGTGTTTCTCGCAGGTGGCGAGAAGCTATTTCCTGGAGGCTACGCGAAATGGATCTCCAAGTCTGGGTCAAAAACAATCCTCTCCAAAACAATTACTGGAACGCTATCGATAAGGTTCTTCCTTGGAGCTGGTTCAAAGCTGATGAGACGCATTATCTCGGCACTGGACCGCACCCTCACGGCATGCACCTAAACCTCGAGGCACTATCAAGTGAACAGCTCGAGACAGCTGCTATGGAGGCCGGCGTACCGCTCGCCATGCTCCTGCCTCCTTCGTTCTGGAAACGGAAGGAGAAGGACAAGACTTCGACTTCATCCAGACCTGAAACGCCTGTGTATCCTGGTAATGATGAGTCGATCAAGGTAAATCCGGGTCAGATGCCGCTCACTCATCTCCGTCTGGGGAAGATGTCTGCGCTCGTCACGAATGTCGCCGTTGCAGTTGACCGCTCTTCCTTGTTGAAGGGTTCTCCTGGGGATCGACCCGCGCTCAGTGGTCTGAGCGATCTCTCTGGGATGACGGGTTTTTCGAATCAGAGCAGCAGCGGATGGAGTCCATCTCTGGAAATAGCGCCTCGGTTCAAAAACTCTCTCACGCAACAATTAGATGCGTTTCGCACTACGATGCGAAATGAAGAACGCAAGGCTTTCTATGCACGTCTTATCGTTGCATGGACTTTGTTCTTCATCTTCTGGATGGTGTGTGTCTCCCACCTTTTGAGCTTTGATCCTAATCTGTCGCAGATCGGTTCAGCTGTATTCATGAAAACGGAAGGTTGGAGTTTCGGTATCGCGATATACTTTTGCTTCATCGCTTTCTCGACGATTGGTTTTGGAGACTACTCGCCAAAATCACCTGCAGGTCGATCCTTTTTCGTTGTTTGGGCTCTCCTCGGTGTGCCTACCATGACTGTACTCATATCAGGTGCGTTCTTTTCTTCCGAAATCAGTTTCGGCTCTTACATCCTTCAGTAATATCCGAGGCTTACTCGTCTCAATACAAGCGAGCGATCCACTCTAGTTTATTAGACCGTGCCGTCAAGCGACACCGCAGGGCCAATGCCTTCGCACCCTCATTTAAACGCCGAAAACACAATAGACCACTGCCACTGCCACTGCCACCCTCACCTTCTGTTGTATCACCGCCCTCGCCTTCCATCACTGTAAATGACAACTCGGAGGAAGATATCGTCAACAAATCTCACCAGCGAGCCACTGAACACCTTGAAGCGCTCCCCCACCACATTTTGTCCCATGCCCGAGCATTCCATGACCATGTACGATTCTTCCTCGGCGCCTCGAGTCCATTCGGCCCCTGGGCCGGAGATACAGACTCAATGCCACAGGGTCTAAAAGCACTTTTGGATGAGATCGCTGGAGCAGAGAAACTTGGAGATAGAGTAAAAAAAGAATTGCTCCAGGATCCATACGCTAGACATACTTTATTCACATTGACTATCGAGAGTGAGTCTCCCATTCTCCGCAGTGTTTTTCGACTGAGTTGACGTTGCGTTATCAGGGGGACTCCGAGCAATGATTGAGTCTGCTGAAGAGGCACTGGACTCCATCGAGGAACGAGACTATGTTCTCTCGCTTCAGCGGCAAAACGATCCCGACGTTGATGCGACTATTGCAGACCCATCGGAAACTGATATGCCACAAGTACAATTCAATACTCACCTTCAAGTACCTGTCCTGCGTTCGGCTCCATCGTCGACGCGTAGTTCCCTATCCGTGCATTTTATCGAATAGGTCGCGATGGACAATATTTATGTTATGCGTTTCGTTTGTGCATTCAGGATGTATAGTAGGACACTTCTGTATCAGTATAGTGGTTTCGTCATTAGCACATAGTATGTACATATGCAATAAGAAATCAAGAATTGGAGACCAGTGTGACATCGATGCGCCTGACATGTTTGAAGATATTGCGTTCATGACATGGTACGAGATTTGGAGAATAAGCATGCCCTAGCCAACAAACTACTCTATTAACTCAGTCTACGGAAGTCCAGTATCACGAGTTGGTCCGCCAAAGATCCAATCAATATTCGCCCTCCGCCATCGTTCTTCGGTTACAAGATAGATTTCAGGGAGCCACTTAGTCCAGTGGTCAAGCTGAGACGTCTTCTCGTCCGAAGATGGTCCTGCCTTGTTAGCAAGAGATTCCACCAGCATCTGTGCCAGAGCGACACCGCTCAGCCAAGCCTGGGGCATCCCTTCACCGCTGTATCCTGCACATATCCACTCTCCAGACGAGGAGCTACCGTTCGTGGGTTTAATGCATCGATGGGTAATAACGTCTGGGAGTCGTCCAACCCAAGGCATGAAGTCCGCAGATATGGCAATGATGCCTAGTTGTATCGATCAGATCTGAAAATCGGACCGAAACGAATGTCATACCAGTCCATTTCCCCATAACTCGTCCCTCATCCCAGTTAGTATTAGCGTTTGTATCATCAACCGTCTCTTTCCCCCAGTGCTTATCAAAGTAGAGCGCCAGCGTTCCACTCAGGTTACTCATCGTCTGAAAGTTCCATGAACTATCGTCAGCGTTGCCAAAGGCATCTAAGAAAACTCTCTCTGGGATGCCATCTTGGAACACCCCGCCACCAAACATAAATTCCCCAGCCGGAGTTGCGGAGTTTGTATGCGGAGTGTCTTTATTGGCGATCAATGGCTGCTGAGTGAGATAGTCGAACTGCTCCTTGTTACGACCGGGGTAGAACACAAACGAGCGTTTTCCGGTCCAGTCAGGATCTAGTCCTTGACCAGGTCGTTGTGCTGTCATGTGGATTTGTGCGGGCACGACCTTACGCCTGAAGCCAGGAATAAGATGTGAAGACCAAGCGTTGGTAGCGTGCACGACGTGTGAGGCTCTGATGATACCTCTGGGAGTATGCACTACATAAGAAGAACCTGCGGTCTCGATCGCAGTGCAAGGTGTGTGAGTGAAGAGTTTAAATCTAAATGTCACAGTGATCATTGGGTCGTTCAGGTTGTGGAGAGCGCATGGCTTACTGGTCCTTAAAATCACTGAGAAGACGTGAAAGTATTCCTGTAATGAGACGGTACGGATGGATAGCACCAGCTTTGGTGACTATGCACCCTACTGCACGCGGAGAAAGCTGAAGAGCCTGGACGATTGTCGTCAATCGGATCGAATTCGGGTAGAACTGATGTACCTGAAGTTCCTCCTTTGTTTCCACGACACGAAACGTTCTCGATTCGACGGGAAGGTCAGCGCAATAGACGGCAAGACATTGTTTTGCGGTGTTAAAATGAGACGGGTCGAAAAAGACGTCGTGAGTGTCGACTCTTCGACACTGAGATTGTTCTAGTAAACCTTCCTCCTCGGCCACTTCAAGCAGACTTTCTAGATGGTGTAGTCTGAAGCGCATAATCTTTGTGGCCAAATCTTGCCCGAGCGCTTCCTTGAGTTGTGGATAGTCAAGGTAAAGCACGGGGGTTATATGACCACCGTTTCTGTATGGAAAAGGATCAAAAGACGGAATATCAAGGATTTGATGACCGACCTTGCAGTTGCACCGAAGCATGCAGAGCGAGCGTCTAGCATGACAACTGAGACCGGTTTAGCGCTCTCATCTAGGACAGTTCTGGCAATGGAAGTGCCGGTGATGCCACTGCCTATAATAACGATATCGGCATATTCTGGAACATATTCTGCAGCTCTGTAATCTGAAATGGGAGACAGAGGATCGACCCAGTAGGAAGTAGTAGGACGAGACTTGGGAAGACCTGGTGACTCTGAAATCCGTTTGGAAAGTTGTTCATGTAGTTTCTGCACATTTACAGCGATCTTCCATGCTTGAAGAAACCTCGAAAGTTTGGCACCCATATTGAAAGACAGTCAACGGAACGAAGGACAAGTCATGTCTTAAATATCGAGAAGGCGTTCAGTCACAGTGTTGGTGTCAGCGAGTACAACTTACGTACAACGTTCTCTTCTGCCATCCGGCAGTCGTATGTCTTGTCCTTCGATCTGTCACCTTGACAGTCTCTCAGCGATAAGCCAAGCCTGCAGACCAACGCCACTCTTGGTTTGAGAACGGAACAATCTTGAAGCAAACTCTTCCAATACGCTCGCGAGGATTCACTAATGGAGTTCCAAATTCCAGACTCAGTCAACGCTTCCTCTCAACCACTCGTTTATAAGAGCAATAATAATAACAATAGCCCAGATGGCTGGCGATTGTGGGACCGTCCTCAGCATCGCTGCTGCTTTGGGCACGCCGGCGTTTACGCGTTTACGCGTGGACGGTACCATTTGTGAGTACACCTTATCTGCGGGAATACGTATGATCAGCGTAAGTCAGCATGTCGGAAACTTGCCTCTTCGAGCTCATTCACAATCAGACATGACCTGGCATGATTTGCAGTAGAAATAACCGGACATGCATTCAATATGTTATTTTCCAAAAGGACCTTTCCTCGCCGATTTCTGCAGTAAATGCTGCCACTAGATGCCTCTCTCATCAAGTGGAGGCAGAGTTAGCAGGCGTCCGGTGTCTCTGTCCAGTGCCCGTCTTCTGCTTTCTTTCATCCTGACTGAAGTGTCTTGTAATGACCGCCGTAGGCTCCACCGGTCCTAGGAGGCACGCTTCACTATCTTATTATATCCTTGGTCTTACATATATATACAGGTTTCTTAAATTCGTACTTACCAGCATTCGGCTGTCGCCAATTACCTTTCCCAGACTGATGCAAACTACTACAACGCCACTAGTTTCTACTCGGGGCAGCAATACTCAACAGGTTAACGAACTTTGGAAGGAGCTGTCCCATGTAGCTCCGTGCCAACGTTGCTCGTTTCCCACTGCCTTTTTTTCCAGTAAAGATGGGAACCGACCGGCATATGCTTTCGTCCAAGCTGTGACTTATGAAAAGTTTCTTGCAAACTTTTCGCCCTTGGTCCTGTTTGTTACTCTTGGACTGTCTGCAACTTACCATCTCTCCGAAGACGTGCGCTTCAAGCTTACACGGAATCTGTCCTCTTGAAGTCGGGGTTATTCCAGTAGCATCATTCTGTTGTGTTGTTCCCAATCTCCCGTTTGGTCTTTATTTTAGTGCTGTGGTCTGAACGGAAGCGCATCCTTTCTCTGTCGATCCTCGGCTGTACGGCTTGACACCCGCGTTGGGCGATCATCTATAGATCAAATGCATAGCTGCGGATGGCGTTGCTATAGAGACATTATTGTTTGAGCTTTCGGGCCAGAAATCATGCGTCTTTACTCTCGGAAATAGAGCCAGCAGCTCATGTAGATCCGTCCCGAGGTTAGAAATTTCCCTAGAAGGGCGACAGCTCTTTTGCTAAACCTGTTCAGCTCGCCGCTGCTGTATCAATTTCACGAGCCCTACCCACGCCCTACTCCAGTTGTGACTGATGGAAGGGTGATCCCCCGGTAGATCGTCGGGGTGTAATAGATCGTCGGGATTGGAAGAAATCTCCCGCAAACATGTCGGAAATCCCGGTCAGCTAATGCTCTCGATAGTGGTTGCATTCGTGACCCTCGTGGAAGCTCTCTGTCAAAGCCTGTCGGTGGGCGTTTCTATTGACGCCAGAGACGAACATAACAATCAGGGGCAACTTTCTTTTCCCTTCCGGTGGCGCCGCCGCTTTGATGCCCAACTATCCCAGATAGCAGTACCTTAAGAAGAAAGTCACAAGAACAAGAACACTTCCATACAACGCGTCTATCTTGACGTATGGCGTGGCTTTTGCTTATAGATAGTTCGACGGGTATCTCATGAGACCCCCATCAATACCTCTTTCCCTTCAACCGCCAAAATGATTTTTTTTGTCCTTCGAGGGTCAGCAAAAACTCCAATTTTAATCCAAGGGATAGTTTCGAATGACGCGGAACAACACAGCCATACTCTCTTAAACGCTTGTTTATATGCATCAACCCCTGGTGACGAGTGCGTAGCCTAGTCTGTATGTTCCCGAATTTTTGGTTGACTCACTCCTTGCAACAGCCACCCGGCTGGCTGTATATGTATATAAGCCGTCGGCGTGACATATACACTGTATCTTTCCCGCCTTAAGCAGATGATGGGACCTATCCTCTCTCCCTTCTGCCATCCGCCAAGGCCTCTTATACGACCCTCAATGAAAGTTGAGACACGGGAGAAATATGCGCTTCTTATCGGTATTCGATACAAGGGCCAATTCGAGCTGCGTTTTCCACACGACGACGTAGACAAGACTAAAGAATTCCTTGTTTGTGGGTATCTTCTTCAACCCGGTTCGTCGATTGTTCGTGTAACACTTGCGATGCTAGCCGTGTTCGGTTATAAGCCTACAAACATCACTGTCATGAAAGATAGCCCTGAGGTACCTTCGCATCTACAACCGACGGAAGAAAATCTGGTTGGTGCAATGTCGCATTAAGGGCTGAACTGACTACTTTTGAACAGGTACGGGAACTTTCTACATTCATTCGTCGCGACAGGGACAACATCGAATATTTTTTACTCTGTATACCTCTTCAAGTTTTATCTCGAGTTCTCGTCTTACTGTTGTCTAGATAATGGTCATAGCGCACAAGAGCCAGTCCCCGAGGGTGATGTCTCTGAGGAAGACTATCTAAACGAATGCGAGTCGTTACTGCAACCTTTGTCAGTGTGCTGAATGCTGTTATAGGTATCATTTCTTGCGATGATCCCCAGAAGAGGATTTTGGACAACGTGCGTCCGACCTTTCCTTGCGTTATGCCTTTAACAGCTACCCAGGACCTTCACGAGTGGCTGGTCAAACCAATCTGTGCTCAGAAATATTCTCGTCTGGCTGTACGTGCTCCACTTTGTTGTTACTAGCCGGAGAATGACTCTTACCAGGCTGTGCTAGATACATGTCACTCGGAGACGTTACTTGGTATGTCAATTCTATTTTCTGGACGTTTCTCATCGTAAAGCAGATCTGTTTCACTCTCGCTGCAACCGTGTTTGCCGCTGGACAAGTATAAGTAAGAACATGTGTTCACACACCTTTATCTCATTTTTACGCTCTATTAGTCCGCCGATGCGCTCGCCGAGGTGATTTCGCATGTGTGTACCCATCTCTTGTTGATATGTTTCCAACAGTGCGCGAAGTTCTCGCTCCTCAAGCTCTCAGCCCACCGCCTGTCCTTGGCAAACTGATCGAAGAGACAATAAGGGTCACTCGAGCCTATTGCCAACCCCATGAGTTGCTTGATGGTCCGATAGGAGTTTTCTGTGGCAGTGGAATTTGTTGCTGTCGTCGGAAGAATATGTTAGCGCGTGTGGTATGGCCTTTACCTGTCAAGACTAAGCTAGCCAGGCTAACAATACGACGTCATAGGTTTGCATCTCTGCGTGCAAAGATAAGGAGCAGGCTTACGAGGTGGATGGACCTCAGGCTCACTGGAATTCCGTGACTCGGATTATCGTGGACCTCTTGAGTACGTTTTTGTGCAGTATGGAATGATAACTGACATACTTAGCCAAAAACAAAGACCAATCTCTGAAGCAACTGATCAGAGCGATCGAGTACGTAATTGTGTTGAGTGGTTCATGTTGAGTCTTGACTGGCGGGTTTCTAGCTCACGGCTATACCGAGAAGTTCGTAGTAACCAGCATCCTCAAGTGTCCAGCGATGTTCCACTGGTATGCGCCCGCATTTCTACATTCGTTTTTTTTTGAAAGTTTCCAGCGGCTTGAGGCAACATATTTTCTCGAGTCATAGTGTGACTATGGCTGGTCAATGTTTCGAGTTGTACAGCTCGAGCACTTCTTGCTGCCGTCGGACGTTTACTTTGTCGTACTCGTTTTCGTATTTTCTTGGCATTCACTCCATCTTGCATCTATATACCCTACAGTAGTCTGCCAAATACCAGCGTCCAAATACATATTTGAATTTGAACTTGCAATCATCTTGGCCAGAGGACCGGCGATTGTCGCAATTATAGTACCATACAACTGATTCTACTTGACAACCATTCAAAGCTCGATTCCATATTCGTCATCCTGAAGATCTTGAGTAGAGCCGTTCCGGACTGAATTACTGACGGAGATGTGCAAGCCATCATGGTGGAGCCATTGGCGCGGTCAATGAAAACGACACTCTTGATGTGAAGAGTCAGTAGAATATCAATACTACCCCTTGTTGGACAAGGCAGTGAACCCGCCACCAAGGAGGATTCGGTGAGGACCGGCAGGGGGTTGAGAGTCGGTTGACACTTTTCCCGCGTAGCTGGGACGAGAAGGTCGCAGATAACCGTTATGTTTTATGCCGACTGGCTGGACAGATTGAGAACGAAGAATTCAATCACTGACAAAATGGTCGAATCACTTGTCAACCCGTTCTGATCGCTTGCCAGTGATGAGGTCTACCATTACCAGGAGTTCGGTGCTCTCAAGGCAGTTCCAAATCCTGTGTAGGTAAGGTGAGGGTATAGAATAAGGTCCGCTTCGGAGCTTGAGGACGTCCAACCGGCGCCGCTCCAAGCTGGTTCGGGGTCACATGACTGACGCGTAACGAAACTCTAAACTTTACCAACAAAGGCTGCCTTGGGTATATGGGATGTGGCAATCCCAATAAGTCGGATGTTGTCTGCACCGTAAGACAATGGATATAAATCACCAAGGCTGCAATCCAAGGTCAAACAGACACCATAGCCTACGCAAAGACATGTCTGGTGGGAGTTATCACCTACACTCAACGCTCGGACTCCTCTGAGGGTCACAGCAGGCTTCCCGTACTAGAGCCACTCTCAGGTCGTTGGATTGCATTCCTAAGCTTTCGTTGAATATGGTAACGTAGCTCACCCTTGGTCAGCTCAAACGCGTCCGCGCAACTTTGACCAGTGCGTGTTTCCACTTTTCAAAACGTTTTGGTATGTGACACTCTTTGATAAAGTTGTGCAGTAAGCTGGTCCGCATGCCTGACGACGCCAACTGATTGACGGCATCAGACTATCAGTCTGTTACTTCCGGCCTTCAGGGCGTCGAGAGGCGTCGAGTGACCTGGGCCTAACTCAGAAGCAAGGAACCGATTCAATCTGAACGCACAGGACACGCGTAGTAATCGACTAGTCTGATTACTACTAGAGTATATCTGCGGTCAGGGCGAAGTACACAGAGTTAATGTTCTTGTTCTATCATTACTTATGCTTCTAATGATCCGCTAGGAATATGCTTTACATATTATATATAAGCCTATGGATGTGATGGACTGGATACAGTATCCGTTCCCAGCCTGAGGGCGGTTCCCCGTTTGATAGGCGATAGACGATGTCGAACCCAATGCTCACTACCGAAACTGAATCTTTAGGGCCGATCATAGCTTTCTTCTCTGTCGCTTGTTTTGGCTATGGTGAGCCCTGTGGCTGTCACTGGACTTGTCTCATTCGTGCAAAGGATGTTTTCTGACCCTGGAAGTCCTAGCTATGTTCACAATGTTGTAAGTTTGCCCAGCTTTTGGATACATGATCTTCTAAATATGAATCCGAAAAAGACGCAACGGAATGCCCCAGTCTCGTGCTACACGTCTTCTTCTCGCGGCAGCTGTAGTCTTCTTCATTTTGTCGACTGTTTACCACACAACCAGTTTAATCGCAGCTTCCGCCTGGATCAAAGCAAAAGATGATGTCACTAATCGAGTCAGTAACTCGTTGTTTCAACGAGTTAATATGCTCACTGTCCCCACAGGGTGATCTTCGAGTCTTGCATACTGCAGCAGTCGTCGCAAACACAATCGTGGGCTCTAATTAAGTCGTGATTTGTTGTTCTAACTTCCGTAGTTTGTTCTCAATGATGCCATCGTCGTTTGGCGGGCTTGGACTGTAGCCCAACATCGTGTTCCTCGTATTATCCTGGCAGTCTCCTTGTTTATCACTACCGGTAACGACTTTTACCTCTGAGTATCGGATATCTTACTGTCTTTTGTCAAGCCTGTGTGGTTGCTGACGCCATTTATTTTGCCTTCGAGGACAAATCCACCTCGGTTGCGGTATACCTGACACCAATCATATTCTCTCAATCCCCACTATTTATCATCGATATCTACCTGCCGTTGATTTTCATCAATTTTATTTCCACTCTAATAATCTTCCGTGCAGCATGGTATGCTACGATACATCGACCATAAGGGATGCTGTACTAAGAATGGACAGGATCTACAGAAAGCAAGTTAAGATTCATCTTCAATTAGGCCCGAAAAAAACGCAAGTGGAAAAAGTATTGTTTTTGATGATTGAATCAGGTTTGATCTACTGTGCATTTTGGGTGAGCATCCTATTGTCATCGTGTTCTATAGTGTAAATCAGTCTGATCCAGATACTTTTGTTAATTCTCTCAAGCCCGCCACCAGTCTCAATCATGGGACTCACCATTGTTGGTGCTCTCATGCCGTTTACTGCTGTGAGTAGCGCTATCCTAGCTGTGCATTCACTAAGTAAATCAGCCTATGTATTCTCTGATCATCATTCTAGTCGTCGAACATCAAAAGTCTTCCCGGTCTTCCATCGTAGAGTTGCCCATTCGACCTGATTCCATTCGGTTTGCTGTTACTGCTACAACATCCGCTCGACAAGATTTGAGTGGGTGGGGCGACACTTCCCTCATTCAGTCGATCGCCGATCATATGCGGTCTCGTCTTGACGAAGAATCAACTCAGAGTGAGGATCCGCTGCCAGTGGCAAGTCAGAAAGAGCCGGAGGAAAGGCAGGCTCAGATCCCATGTTCTTATAGGTTAAGGCTTTCGTAGCTCCGACCCCGGAAACCGTATCCGTGGTCAGCCATTGCCAGCTCATGTCAGATAGCTATACTGTGCTGGCTGCAGCCAGCTGACGATGATTCAGATCATCACAATTTTCACTGGGACTGGAATGCTAACACAAAATTGTAAGGCGAAAAGCAAAATGAGAGCTTATCAGGTGACTCACCTGACGCTGGCTGGGTATCTGGAAATGATGGAGACGTCAAGGACCTCTTTCGACAACTTGAGGCATCGATATCCCTTTCAGTCGAAACTGTAATATAATGCGATCGATGTACAAATTGTTCAACAACGGAAACTTGAACCATCTCTACATCCATATTCTCCATCGCTTAGTCAGTCCGCACTGTGAAAGAGACGTTTAACCCATCACGTTGAAGTGTTAGTAACTCTGGCGGGAGCGGGTGGTACGGTCCAGTGAAAACAACACTCTTGATGGGAAGAGTCGATGAACCCCTTTGTTTGAGAAAAGGGACAAGGGAGTTAATAAAGGAGTGGATATATTTTCAAGGCAATATCAGCTCGGTGAGGACTGGTAGAAGGTTGCTACTTCCTGGGACGAGGAGGTTGCAGATAATAGTGATATTGTCCACCGACTGGCTGGACAAATTGAGAACGACAAGCGAGGGGAGGCATTTAAAGAATTCAGTCAAAATGCTTGTATCGCCTATCGATCCCAAGGTGTATTTAAACGTCAGTGCGGTAATGCGGCATCCTGATCGCTTGATCAGGTCTATGACCGACGGAAATTCCGTGCTGAGATGGACAGTTATCTCCTGTAGAGCAGGTAAAGTGAGGTATCGAATAAGCGGGCTCTGGAAGACGTCCAACCGGCAGAGCTTTTTCAACACCAGGTCATTGGGTTTCTTCACATGTTGGTTCTCTAGCTGAAGGGCGAGGAGATTAGGCATTAATTTCAAGCACGGCATGATGAAATCGCCATAATCTGCCTTGTACTCCGTAATTTGAGACCATGGGAGGAATTGTGGATACAGTAGACAGGAGTGGAAGGACACTCTGCGCAAAGCTGGAGCATTCTGGAAACATTTGACACGTGCGGAATTGTCATCCAATAGGTACAAAGAGAGACTCTCCAATCTGGGAACCCGATCCTTTACGAGACTCAAGGTGCGAAGAAAACTTTTCGGAATTGTCAATGATGCCTCACGCCATTGCAAGGCATGTTCGACCATTAGTTTCAGTAGACTACGCGCGGTATTGCGTGCGTCTTCCATGAGATCATCATAGAAAAAGTCGAATGATAGAGGGTGATTTTCGGTCCGTGAGAGGACGGTTTTGATACATTCCGCGTAGTGATTAGATTCGGATTCGGGGTCTGTGTCAAAAGGACCAAAACCAATACGTATGGAAATCGTAGACCAAAAAAGGGGGCTGGACAGAACGATTGAACGCCACTTGCGGGAAACACGACTGTATGACCAGATCCCGTCTTTTATGGCCAAGGTGACCGGTTTTCCGGCAGTGGCCCGGCTGATGATCTCCGCGATAATCTCAGGTGGAACGCGAAGAAAAGGATCCGGGATGGATGACATCTCGGTTTCCGGGTCGCCTCTGAGAGCCTGTATTACAGGCGTGTTTCAACGAGAGCTCGAAACAGAGTCAATATTGTGGGACTCGTTGTAACAAGCACCTACCGAGGGCAGCTGAGACGACGGTTCTCGCCGTGTCAATTTCCAAGGGTTCGACGATCTGTAAATACTTAGAAGAGTGTCAGTTAAACTCGGGGAACTCGTCACGACGGACCAAAGATTGAGTATTGGTAAAGTTTGATTGCTTGTTCCTGTTTGCCCACCTACTAGCTAGTTGAGCCAGCCGGATTTGAGTTGATGATTTACAGGACATTCAATCTAGTTTGCAGCAACTCAAAGTTGCGAGAGCATTATCACCCATATTCTCCATGATTAAACCAGTCTGAATAGAATCGTAGTGAATTAGTAGAACGGCAAGTGAGGCCAGCATAATGATCGCACGTGATAATACAGCTTGCCA
>QLOY01008514.1:0-15867 GCA_003313965.1 Megacollybia marginata
CAGACTGAAAAATCATCGAAAACATTGGAGGAGCTGCGCAAAGACTGCGCCTGGGGTATGTGAACATGAAGGCTTAAAACTGTGAGGATTGGTACGTCATCTGCATCCCTGCATTCCTGGGTTATAGACAATTCTAAGGCTTAGATTTCCAAAGGCTTTGCTGTAATCCCGACATACTGTTCCTCTTCATTCGGTCGAGGATGAGAAAATTATTAATACTTAATTGCAAGGTAAGCTCTGATGGTCGTTATCTTGCAAGTTCGCTAATAGCCGTTCTGTATTCTTAGTCCGTGGACCGTCATCGAGGCGCTCGCCCAAGACTTACTATGTGCCTCGACCCTGTCGTACTGGGTGTCAAACAAAGGAATGGCTGTGTCTCTTTCTGAGACTCTCTCTCACCTTCATGCACTCTTTTCTCGCATTCTGTCGCTGGGACCTATCGACTCGTGGTCAAATTTTGCTAGGTACACGGGAGCAGCTGCTCATGGTCTTAACCATGGAACTTTGATGGTTTGCGGAATAAACAGGGAGTGTAAATGGGTAGCTGTGATTGACTGTGAGCTGGTGATATCGCCACTTGCATTGTCACTCGTCTTCGACTGAGGGCGATCATGATGTGAATTAGTAACACTACTCAATCATCAATCTATAATATCTAACAGACACTATGGATACATTTAGATAAATAATCCTTTTCTCGTACCATCATAACTGAACATAAGATTCATAAACAAAGTTCAAGCCCCGTGTTCGAGCTTTCCTTCTCGCTCCTCCCGCTCCCTCTCCAACTCCTCCGCAATCTTCAAATCAAGACAAGGCGCAAATCTACTCGACCTGCGTATCCGTGATCCATACTTGTAAAACAAGAACGGACTGGGAGCAAAAACAAGTCCCACAAGTGCAATAAGCGTAGAAGCCCAATTTATCCCCATAGCGGTGTACATCTGAACAGTGAATAGAGGAAAACCCGCTGCAACAAGAGACCGGAATATGGCGCTTGCGGCAAAGGCAGATGCACTGTATGAAAGGTAGGTGTCGACGAGGTAACTCTGAACTCAGTACCTAGAGTATCTAATCTACATCAATATGTATAGTAAAGTATTCTCAATATGATGGTGTATAAAGCTAAAGAAGACAACCGTTTCTCATCGACTTTGGCGGCATTGTCACTCGTGGGAAAACTGCTCATAGCTGCTCAGTAGCTGCCGGCAGCTTCCCTATGGGCAGAGCTGCCATAGCTGCCATAGCTGCCGGATTAGCATCGAATTAAAATGGCCGTAGCAATTCTACAACATACATCCTCTCTAGACTGCTCTTGACTCTTTCTTGATTGTTATCATCTCTTCATTGATCCAGACAGGCAGTCAGTGATCAGCTAGTCATCTGTCATCCATCCACTGTCAGCTCGTACAGCACAAGTACTTCAAATAACATTCACCACAATAAGAATTTCCTTTCCCCAGATATTGCTTGTCATCAATTCATTGCTTGCTTGAATCCTCCACTTTCTTCTGGCCAGAGGTGCTTGGAAAGACTCGGCTTGGCTCAATTTCCTGAGTGGAGTCCTTTTCGTAATGAACCGCTGGTCCGGTTTTGTACAAGGCTGGGAAGGGAGTCTCAATAATTCAGAAGAGGCCTTTCTTTTGGTTTTCTTTTTTGCAATGTGACTATGAGGGGTAAACATTTAAACTGGCAGGTGTACGAATGCTGTCCACACCATGTGAGGGTCAAAAATAAACGGCCAGGAAATCTTAGGTGATTTTAAACGAGAAATATTTAGATATACGAGCGAAATATATATGGTGAAAGGTATCCTATATCATCCAAAATATACTTGGAGAAAGGTTACATTTCTTGATTACTATTACTGGCGAAAAAGGAAATGTATTTTTATTCCTTTTTCGGCTGTAAAACAAAGGGTTTATCATAGGTAAAAAAAACAATTTACTTAGGATAAAGGGATGGAGAAATGACAACTTTCTCCATTGTGAAATGTATTCTTTTTCATTCAAAAAAGCAAACGGGCACCCATTGTCTGATGAGCGGGACCGTATCAGCCAAATATCGGCATATCGGCAACGCTGCTACACTGCCGAGATCCCGATGTAAGAACAGTTCCGACCAAACATGACCACTGTTTGTGTGGTCATGTTTTCCGCCTCTTAGCTTCCTCCCTCTACAGGGTAAGTGATAAGTATTGTTGTCGTCATGTAAGACACTCACCAACCATCTTACCAGGACATTGAGGTCGTTATATTGACTATTTGTCCAGGGTACCATGTTGTTGGTGTTGTAAGACCCTTTGCTAACCATCCGGTATCCTGTCGTTTGCGTCGTTTGCATTGTAAGACCCTTGCTAACTGTTTCCAGGACACTGAGGTACTTGGTACCGTGTACAATTTCATTGTCCTCACTTCGTCACCTCGTTGCCCTTCACATGCTTCACATTTCGCTGCTTTGTCGTCTCATTCCTCCTTCCTCCACTTTGCTAGCTTTCTCTTCTCTTACACCCGCAGCCTCTCCCAATGTGTTACACTAAGCTAGCCTCTTTTTATCGTGCGTCTATTCACTGGTAAGTCGGATTAATCACTCTTATTCCAGGTGTTGATGGTGGTCAGGATGCTTTTCATTGAATGGATCTACAGTAGAAAATAGTACAATGTTTATGGACTGAATGAAAAATTCTGTTGCATATCGTACACGGAAACACGACCCAAGTCATTGACACATGTATATACTAATCTAGTAAGATGACAGCTTCGGGGAAGCTTTGGCGATCCCTGAACAGTGCAAGATATCCAGGAAGTCTAAGATCAACATTAGCCTTTTCTTGGATACTTATCTGGAATATCGCACCTGCTAATGGCGTGATCTGCTGCTTTTCTCTCAACCCCATTGCGAAGATTTCGGATGTTGAATCTCTTTCCACATGCTACTAACAGAAGGTCCCTGTCCATCTCCATTCCTGAGAGAGAATGGATTGTTTGATTGCCAGGAAGGCTCTTGTGTCGTTTGAAAAATACTAGAAATTTGAATGTTTTGTGCCGGTACCAGACAGTAACAGTCACATTGTGGACATACGGCTGTACTCCTTGACCGGAGAGCTTGTTAGCGGCGAGTACGTGTCTCCCTAGTTCCGGGTGGCAGACATCTTCCTTGAAGAAAGCCCGGCATGGTCTGGGCCTGGATCTTTTAGCAGGGTAAAGTCGGGCATGAAAAGCCTTGACTATTGTCTATCACACAGTATCAGGTGTTCAGTCTGTATTCAAGTTGTAAACTCACATTAGCGTTACTGGGCCTCAGAGACTGATGTGTTCCCATGTCGTAGTCGATGCACAGTATGGTTTTGGGGTTGAGTACATTGAGTAGTTGGAACCATTGAGTGACCGATACATATTTATGGTGGCAAGTCCCTTTGTCTTTGTCTACTATCAATGCCTTTGACGCCTTCTTTCTTTGCAGACATTATGTTATAGTCTCATCTTGGTTAGGTTCTTCTTTGTGAGCCACCCCACCATAAGCCACAGGCCATAGAATTGCAAGCTATCAGGATGCCAAAGTGCTCGGCATTGAGGTATCAGTGCTCTGAACAACACACAGTAAGCACATACTTTAGTCAGCATTAGTCAACTTTCTTATGCAGAAAGTCCGAGTTGTGTCACAGCCAAGCACAGAGCTTGGGCAACTAGAGCTACAGAACACGTTTCTAAGTGATGAGGTCTACAGACAAAGACAAGAAATTAGACAGCTCCACGTCGAACTGGATGAGCTGATGGCATGTAATTTATTTCACAGGTCGAAACCCGTTTCACTTTATTGACTCCCCAGTTGTTGTTCAGAAGGAGAAGGAGACACAGCTAATTTACAAGTGTTGGGAAGATGCAGCATTAGACGGACAAAGACATTGAACCAAGGTCAATCAGCTCCAGGCAGAGCTGAGGGTCATCAAGGTCTGTCGCTCTGTCTTTACTTCATTCTTAGCTCACCAATCAAGGCGGAGCAGGCCGAGTTGAGGCGCCACTCAGAGAATCAGATGAATCAACTTCTTGAAGAGCTTGATGAGCTCAAGCTCAAGGTCTGCCTTGCATGGTTTTGGATGTTTCACTCAGCTCACAAACATTCAAAAGGCAAAACAAGCCCCATCAGAATATGGTTTGGACACTATTGCTGATAATCCAGATTCTACTTCACGTCTTGTTGTTTCTTTTGTCTCGATCTTGGGGAACAGCGACAAGGATTTGGAAGGCAGTTTTGCATCTGAGTTGAACAATCACCTTTCTCCTGTCCAAAGCTCTGAGCTGAACCAGAGCACTCACCGAAGCCCAAGCCCTAATGTGCGTCTCTTTCTGTCCTTAGCTTGCTAACCTGTGGGTTGATCAGAATTCAACTGAACCTGTTCTCCTGCCAAACAGCAACTCAGAAAATTTGGGAGTAAGATAACTTTGCAATGAAAATTCTAGCACACTAACGTCCAATGCTAGGAATCTCAATCAAGCAGACCCCCTTTTGACGGACAATCTAAAGGTGGTCTTCAATTACCTGAAGATGCCATGAATTCCGATTGGTTCCCTGGTGCTTTCGAGTATCTCACCGCAGTTGATCTTGGCGAAGGCTACATAGCCCTGGTGGAAAAATGGATAATATTCAAAAGGATGAATAATTGGGCGAGTCCAAAGTTTGGATTAGCGAAAGCCGATTGACCTGCTGAATTATCACATTGGATATGCAACTCTTGCAAGCTAAAGCCTGATCTGAGCAGGGACTCTCTTGTTAAATTTGCAAACGCAGTGTGGGGCTGGTGGCTGAAACTACAACCCAGCTGGAGGCATGTTACAACAAAAGATCGACTCCAGCTGGTAGAGGTATTTGAAGATGATTGGGAGACCCTCAATAAATCGGGTAAAAACAGTTGGCTTTGCTTGCTCACATCATTAATGTGGTGGGGAGCGGCTCTACCGTGGATAAGCGGCAGGAGCTGCAGGATGATTGGTCGAGAGCTATTTATGATGTTAGACAGTCTGCTCCAATATCATGACACTTGTACTTAGGTAGTTTCTATTAATCCAAATCAAAGGCAATCGGTATAACCATCGAAACCCGTCCAGATTACTGTCTTCGTCCCCACCTCTCCCAACTCTTCCACAGCTTAGAGTGCTCTCCATGTTTCGTTGAATCCATCACTCTTATCCTTGTCTTCCTCACCATCCTCTTGTAGTGCTTTCCTCTTCCGTTCCGACCATCATGACTCCATAACATCATGTGATATATTTTTTCTCCCTTCTCAATACCAACCGTTTTTTGATAATACATTATACAAGTCAACATGGTGACACACAGACCTCAGAAACATCGACATCTCAGCAGAAACATATTTGTGGATGGTATGGCTCAGGATAGTGATGATGAGCTTGACCTAGATGTTAGCTCTAAGAGACGTTGACGTCGCAATCCAAATGTATTCATAGACGATATAGCTCAGGGTAGTGATGACGATGAGCTTGACCCAGATGTTACCTCTGAACCTGAAATCCATGATTTGGATGTCAGTGAACAATGCCATATGTCTTGCGTCCTTATTTCATTTTTTGATATCACCCTTGTGCACAGATTCTCCTCTGCCACAAACTTTACCGACTCTTACAATTGAAGAAGAAACATGGCAATGTCAAATGCTAGCTGCTGATATTGTCTGTCGTCACCGTCTTTCTGCGGGATCATCATTGAAGCTATCCGAATGCGATGATTTTCAATCAGATGTCCATTCTCATTTCGCTGCAGAAGACAGCCATTCTATGCTTTGGTCATACATCTCTCCCAAAGACTCCATCCCTGACGATGCTGCATCTCCACTTTTCAAAATCATCGTAATGGTGTGTTTATGAGTGATACTGGTTATTATGATACACTGTTTGATGTTCCACAGGGGCATTCCATTCCTCATTTTCAAAAAGTGTTTTGAGACAATGGTCTCTCGTCTTTTCAGCCACCACGAATGCGCCACCGCCTATACATTGAGGCTCCATCATTGGAGGTTCTCCAGAAGGCGCTACTTCAATCGCCGTATGATGTTTGTCCTTGCATCATCCCCAACAATCAAATATTTGATCTTGTTCAATATCTTCAATTTGTGGTTGCTTTGCTGCCTTTGTGCTGGGTTTATTTGATGTGTGCAGGCCCCTATCACAGTTGTCTCAGTGTTATTTCGACAGAGAGTACTGTCTTGGTACTAGCCATGTTTGAGCGGAGGGGAACGACAACACATGAAGGTGGTCGGTTCATTCCTCTTGCTGCCGGGCAGTGCGAAATGGCTTTCATTTGTTTCAGGCTCCTTGAACTCACATATGACTGGTCTCAATCCTATCATGGAGTTTGATTTTATAGAAGGCAGTCGGTCTTTGCTCGAGACTGCGCACCCTGATGTTATTTCCATGTGGCTTCGAGTTTGGAAAAATACCTGGCCTAGTGGTTGTGTTGTCAAGCTGAAGGATGGCAAAGAAGGCATTTTCCGTCCTAGTAACACCAACGACATGGGCCTTTTTGATGATGTGGAGATTGACTTGAACATGCTTTCCAGGGTTTACGCTCCTGGTGATAACCTGGTCATCATTATAGGAGAATTCTGCGGGCGTGTAGCGTCAGTACTGAGTCAACCCGATCCTGACACACTCGTTGTCACCACCGTCACCTCGAATGCGGAAATTTCATCTATGACACATTACATTGTCAATGCTCACCATACCTTGGATCTTGACTGATTTTACTTTCTCACTTCTGAGGATTGGCTCTGCCATGACTTGGGAATCATCAAACAGTGGGATGGAGTTGATGACAGTAATCATTCGAAAATAGACATCCGACCTCCTGACACACAAATGACATTGCCGCGTACAGAGCATAAGATCAGTCACGAAGCTTTTATTGTTGGCAGTCCGCACAAAGGTTACAAAGGTCATCTCAAACTTGTCATCAGAAGATTTGCATTGGTCAAACTACCAGGACTGGCTGATGGTCCTAAAGTCTGTCGCATTCCTCATAAATATGTTGTACTCAGGTTAGAATTCTGTGACTACAGCTCTCTCTTCTGAAACATTTGTAGACTGATAGATTGTAATTTGTCAGAGACTAAACACTTTATCTTGCCCAAGGAGCCTCCTGTCCCACGGGCGAAAACACCTCTACCTGATCCTGAGGAAACAAACTCGGAGGAATACTGTCAACTAAGCATCATGAACATCCACTCACAGGTAACTGGATTCAATTCTGTGTCTATCTTATTGATTTCCCGCTTTAAGGTCCATGTCAATTTCTCTTTCAAGATGAACCACTTGATGGTGGTTCAAGTTACATCAGTCTAATTGGTGACAATCAGGTCCTCGTAGCGTTTGGTGCTGCATACAGTGATGCCTCTCTCTTTAAACGTCTTGCTACAGTTAACTCTGGCAGGATTAAACCTCCAGCTGACTATCCAGAACCTGAATTCCACGAGGTTTGTGTTACGTTCACAGATCATGAAGGACGACTGTGCCACAGAAATGTAGACATTTGTCACCTGAAGCCTGCACCGCCGAATGCGAAGGGGCAATCATTGCTGCTTTTATGCAGCCCCAAGTTATGGAGTCCCAATGGACAGCATGGTCCATATATAGCCCAAAAGGTACAGAGAAAATCGAAGATGATAACCGTACGTGACGAAGTGACCAAGCTACTTGTACAATATAGCTTCAACCAATGTGTACGCATTTTGAAGGATGGCGAAAAGAAATAGTTCTCTGTGCTGTAATGCTTTAAATAATATTCATACTAACCAAGGTTCTTGAAAACTTGGGGTCGATGAGAACAATGTCAGAGAATAGACTAAGCAAACGCACCTCGTAATCGACAGGTCTCATAGAATGAAGCGGAGACAATCCTACTGGATCTCTACCTAGGTTTACATCGCCCGCTCATCATCCAATTCAAAGACAGCTTTAATTCCGAATTCTGCTATTTGTTCAATGGCTGGTGTATTTTTATCACATCGCCTGCCTGCTCATCGTCCGATTCAAAGACAGCTTTAATTCCCGGATTCTGCTATTTGTTCAATGGCTGGTGTATTTTTATCAAAGTCAATGGGAACCGTCCTAGCTGTACTTTGTTATCAAACAGGACCTTTGTCTGTATCATCCCCTTTGTAGTCTTAGTATAAATATTGTGTGTCTTTAATGCTTTCTCGTACTCTCAACACTTCCTGTATGTGGCTCGTTGCAATCCGTTGTCCAAGATCTGATAATAGCACAGGATGCTTTCAAACAGCACCCCCCATCAGCCACACAGACAGCAGCTTACTTATTTGGCAAGAGACTGAAGGTGACTGACAAATTCTCGATCTTCGAGTCCAACCCCTTCTACTAGAAAGAATCGAAGTCACCAAATACCTTCAAGCCCAATCCCTAGAACCTTCATAGAGATCAACGACAATGAAGAGAAGGAGGAGGATGGATTCATCTTGCTCAGTGTCACTAAATCCAAGGTACTAGTACTTGCTCTGGATATCCTATCAGACTGACATTTGTATCAGACAAGAGAACCATGCTCATCTGCGTCCACCATGGCGGCACAGCTAACAGCCCTTCGTGAGGCAGAAGAAAAAAGAAATTCCTGTGCGATATGTCTAGACATCAACTGGCAGCCTTGCGTGTAAGACTTGTTCGTTGATCCTGTGTTGCACCTTCTCATTCATACCGACAGCTTAGAATGTGGTCACGTATTTTGTGCTCAGTGCTTGCTTACGGCTGCTCGCACCAATGTTGCTCTATATCGTGTCAAGTGTGTCGAACTGTAATCACACACGAACCCATACTCTGCTATGATATATGAGACAGGGTTGAGGCTATGGCTAAAGAGCTCGGGATACCTATTCCACCCTTTACGCCCTTTCATTGGCCTGCAGAATTCACCAATCATTGGTGATTTGTTGTTACTTTCTCAGTAGAGAGTTAACCATCCTTAAATGCAACTATAGCTCATGCAAATAGTCTACAAGTCTTGTACTATGCCAAATTCATTCATATCACCGCAAATTTGGTCGAGTCACTTACATAGAGAGGTAACTGGTCTCCAGAGGGATTATATAGAATCATCCACAGTTCTTCTTTGGGACCACACTCTAATCTACGGTAATTGCTTATGTCCTGCACATGAACTTTCTTGGCTTGTTACTGCATGGGACCTATTAGTAATCCTTTCCTTCATCCACCATGTCTGACCAATGTCCCCATGGGCTACAAAGAATTCCTACAAACTTTACCATTGTCTCCAGTGTCCCCATCAACAACAAATGCAGCTGCCAATTCCCCATCTACAACATCTGAGATACCTTCCTCTTTGTCGGCCTTTGAGAAGCTCTTGGGGAAACCTGATCGCTCTTCCCGCCATTCAGAACCCACAAATGACGTGCCTAATTATGCCTTTAATGTGATGGCAACCACAATATTGAATCACCATGAAGATCATCCCCATGAGCCCCGCTTGCTAGATTCTTCTAGTTTCGATGATATTTCTATTTCGCTGATACGAGAGGCAGTACATACCAACTTCATTGAACATCAGCTTACACAATACCAGATTGGAAGCAACCTGCAAGAAGAAGGAAGCTCTGGTGGCACCCTGGAGTCTTGCCTCAAGCCAGACAAAGAGGGCTTTATCCATCCTTTCGGTGATTCAAAAATCCGAAATAAAGCAACGAGCAGAGCAATAACAGCCGCTTTGTCTCTTGAAGAAACTCTCCTCCAAACGACAGCTCAGCTTGAAGAACTATCTCGAATCTCTAATTCTGGAGAGACAAATGTTCAATGCACATTAAGCGAGGTCGAGAATACTGTCCAGTATGTTCACGAACATATTCAATCAGTAAAATGAGTCGAAGCAATTAAACCAATGGAGAAAGTCAAGCACCTTCTCAGATTATTGGAGAAGATCTTAGGAACATGGTGTATGCAATATCCTGATGTATCCCCACTCAGAATCGACAACCGTTTGTATTTCTCTTTTTTCAGCTTCCGTTCATTCATTTGGTAGGAAAATTCATATTGAATCCTACAGACTGTTGGCATATGCCCACCTTGATTGCGTACTCTCTTGCACTAGTCAGTTGCATATTTGAAGGTGCTGCCATCCAGGAAACAGGATTTTTGCTGAAGATGTTAAAATTATTTGGACTATCCCTCACATTACTCAATGGAGGGCCTAATCTCGAGCAAAGGGCAGCTCTCTTCAATATCCCCGAAAGTGTCCCTGCCCTTGAGGCGTGTTTTAACCTTGACATTGAAAGCATAGTCTACGCTGTATGCCCAAAATGTGTGTATACTCATCCACCTTCTGATTCTATCAGTGCCGATGGCCCTGTTTATCCTGAGACTTGTTCAGAACAGGCAACAACTCTTGGAGATCCTTGTGGTGCTGTTCTTGTAGAGGATGGCAAGCCTATCAAAAAATTTGAATATTACCCATTCTTTGATTGGTTTGGGAGATTACACTTCCCAACATAGAAGCGTACAGTGATCGGTTTTGCGACGATATCACAGAACGCAAAAATGCCCCCGATAACAAGAGTGAAATATCTCATGGAAACTTTGTATATCAATTTAAAGATGGGGATGGTCAATTATTCATTGCAGATCGAGGTGAGGAAGGGAGGTGGCTGTTCCTACTTCACGCAGATTTTTTCAACATTGAAGGGAATCACATTCACGGCAAAACCAGTTCAACTGGGGTGATGGCTTTAACATGTCTTAACCTCCCTCTCGATATCTGCAATGACCCTGCATACATCTATATCCCTGGGATCATACAAGGTCCCTACGAACCGAATGCCAAGGAGGCAGAACATCAGCATTACCTTCAACCGCTTATTACGGATCTAGAAGTGGCTTACACTCATGGGTTTCAACCCTACAGTCGCGGATTACAGCCCTACCAGCTTGATAGCCCTTCCATTAGTAAACACATATTCCGTGTGGCAATTGCTGCTGTCTTGATGGATTTCAAAGCAGCACGACCCTTTGCAGGGTTTCTTGATGTTACTTCACACATCTTTTGCTTTCTGTGCCAATGTTGGCACACAGTACATCTAGGCTGTACTGATTGTGAGGCATGGAATCCTGTTGATGATACCTTTCTGAAGAGAGGAGCAGAGATATGGTGCAATGCTGCAGATGTTAATGAATGCAAATTTGCTGAAGCATTTTATGGCACACATTATTCAGAGCTTTGGCGTTTACCTTATTGGCAACCATCGAAACAGCTCCTAGTAGATCCAATGCACATGATCTACTTAATTCTAGCCCAAAGGTTCTTTCGTGATGGGTTAGGCTTGGAGAATCCCTCTGCTAAGAAAGGGCTGAGGAAACTGATCCATCTCACCTACTATTATCATTTCACTCCTCCTCCACCTCTTTCCTCCCTTGACACTCCATCCAATCATCCAGATGAAACTGCCTCAAACTCTGGCATATCAGAGTCTGAGGAAGACAACCAACAGCTCTCCATTGTAGATTTGGAGCATATTTCCCCTGCTCAACGTGACGCTCATCAAACATGAATGTCAGAATTAAAACAGACGATAACAGATGATTCCAGAGCTTACCAGGCTGTCAATGATATACATGAAGAACTTGCCTCAAAAGCGCCGGGCACTCTGCAAGAAGAAAAAGCAATGTACAAATGTCTCATTCAGAAGAAGTGGTTGGCACTTCTGTACGTTTGTAACGACTTGATGGTATTGCCGAGTGAATTGCAGCTCTGGCCCTCGATATGCCAGGAAGACATAACAAAGAACAAAATGGCCAATGCTCTAGTTCAATGGGTAATCTGCGTTTGATCTTTGAGAACATAACTCTCACAAGCTTTGGTAGTGTATTGATGAGGCTGACAAGGCCGAATTTGTTTGGCCGCACTTTGCCTTGAAGACAACTGTGCCTCCATCCAATTCACGACAAATCCCTCTTGCACTGGGAGAAAACTCGTCCAATGCCCAAAGTCTTGAACCCCAAGAGTGACACAACCTTCTAGCAGGCCTGACGCAGAGAATGAATCATAAGTCCGCTTTTGGCATCGGGCATATACATCGTTTCTTGACACAGCCACTGCACGGCCATGAAGATGAAATGGCTTTACAAGGTCGCTTGCGAAAGAATCTGAGCACAATGTCGCAGGATGCTTTGACCTATGTCTGTGTTGACTTAGGCCAGTTGCCACCGGGGAAGCTCAGAAAGGCACAGTTGATAGAGCAATTAGTGGAATGGGTACGTTTTTGTGGTAGTCAGCAAATTAGAGTTCTGACCACAAAATTAGCAAATGGAAAAACCTTTGCGAGCTATGGAACATGCAGATGTTGATTCTCAAGGCACATTGACCAGGATTCATGAGGTTATAAGGAACACCATTACTCCAGCTTGGATCTCAAATCCTCCGGCGGAAGTTGGACTTCCTCGAGCAGGTGTAAGCTTCAGCATCCTCACCAAATGAAGTTCCGTATCTGAACTAATGCTTTGATGCAGATTGGACGCCCGACTCAGAGGTGCAGCTGCTTTGATGGCCATGAAGCTGTGATGAAGCTGCTGTGTCACTGCTATGAAGCTGCTACGAAGCTGCTGTGAAGCTGCTGTGAAGCTGCTCTGCAGCTGCTCGTAGCTGTAGGGTTGCAGCTGCTTTTTCCACTCACTGGTCCCAACAGACAATTGAGGAAAACAGCAGAATGTAAATGAGTAGACAATGACAGCATATTGTATGGAGGATGAAGCAAAGCATTCAAAAATCAAACCTAAATGCTTCTATAAGCGAAGATCAAAAACACGAACCCACGTACGATGCCTCGCTCTTTATGTCCTGGTTTGTACCCAGACTTTCAGAACTCTGATCCATGATGTAGGCCCTCCAGTGTATTTCATGATTTTTAAGTTAATGATGAGCGCGTTGTGGTGGTTGGAGCAAGGTTCTTGGGTGTGCCACTGTAACAATCACAGCAATTGAAGAATGGGCTGACAAGCACGGTTCAGTTGGGGTACCCTAGTCACAGAAACAGCAAAGGGTCTGTGCAGAGGTTGGAGAGCATCTAAGAGAAGTGATGACATACCGAGCTTGGATTTGACACACAATGTCTGAAATATGTCCAGTCCAGAGAACAGGACAGGTTCGCCTACTGCAGAAACTTGGAATCTGAATATCATGTATGGGTAAGAGGAAGCGGTGTTTGGAATTCCTGCTGAGATAATGATGACTGAATCATTCCAATGCAAGCACTTACTGAGGAATGAGACTAAAAAGCGCTCCTGAGTACAAAAGGAATGCAAACATTGCAACTATTAGTGGTATTCAAAGTACTACTTTTTGCTTACTTTTTGTTTACTTTTTACTTACTTTTTGTTTTCATTTTTGTCCACTTTTCAACAAGAAGGCAAACAAAAAGTAGAAGGAAAAGGAAGTCTGGACTTCCTTTTCCTAAATGTGTCACTTTTTGTTTACTTTTGGAATTCTCCTTTTACTTGGCTTATTCAGCATCCCAACTTGGAAGTCAAACAAGGGGTGTGTGTCAATGCTGTCACTGCCATGTCCGCTCCCTGTGTTGGTCAGTACTGCCATCCCTTCTCATTATATTCTTTATTTTCAGTAGTTTGGAGTATATTATCTTGTGTACATTAACCTATTCAAAGCAAAATAAAACTAAACTGAATAAGGTATGTCTCATACAATGAGCTGTTGGGCTCTAGTCACTGTGCTTGGTGACAGTTGAAGGACATTGGGGAATGATGGGAATGACGGTGAGGGGCATCTGGCGCCGATGTTACAGCATGCTGTCATGATGACACTCATGCTGCAGGCTTGCTGGGTAGCATGGGAAAAGTGAAACTGTGCCACTTTTAGTCTCCTTTTCATAAAATTGCCTTGAGGGGGGATTCAAGGTACAACTTTTCAGCTACTTTTCAATTCTACTTTACTCTCCTTTTACAGCCAAAATGGTCAAAAGTAAGCAAAAAGTGAAATGAAAAAGTGAGAAAAAGTGGCTATCTTGAACACCACTATTCTTCATGGAGGCAAGGGTTCCCAATAGATAGCACCAGTGAGGAACATGACCACAAATTTGAGGCAAGTTTTTGTGGGGAAGGCAAGTTTTCATGTCTGAGCCAAGCAGAAGTGAGCCTTTACAGAGGTCAGCAAGCAAACTTGCAGAGAGAATACCAGCGTACATACTATCTGAGCAATTTCTGAAATTGGCTTGTGTAGAACTAGGGATGCTCGTTGTCGTTGGTGCTCAAGCGCTCGCCACGGTGCATTTCCTGTTTGGGAACAAGAGAGTATTTATGGCTCACTGATTGAGTTGGCAGTGGTCCGGTGAAGAGAACTGTTTATACCGCATTGACAGATTTTTGTTCATCAGACTTGCACAGAGCCTCAGGCAGAGGAAACAAAGGATGGCAGAATCCAGAATATCATCACTCAGAGACATGCTGTACAGGCAGGCTTCAGGCTAAGCAGAGAGGATGGCAGACCGCTGAAACAGAAGCAAAGTGATAACAAGCACGTGATATCGACTACTTCAGCCTCTTTGATGCCACTACCAGCTGTTCACAGTGAAAATGTTGTTCCTACAGCAAAATCCACGCACTAGTGAGATGGCTCTGTTCCATGCTTGTCTCATCAATTTGACCATTCTAAGTGACAGTCTTGTGACAGTCTGAATTTATGATGTTCTATACAACACGAACTACTTAGTATATCGATTCAAGGTGTCTTTCATATCCGTCATGTGGACTGAATGAATTCTGTGGGAGTTCAAGTCAAACTATGTATGGACACTGCACAGCTCTATTCCCTCCATATCTACTACATATTATCCGCAGTGCACACTGCAGTACTAGTAGCTTGTACCTACTACCTCCCTGGAAAGGATCTTGTGGCTCTGATCAACTGCGTTGCCTCTTTTCACTGTGGGTCGGACCACACTCAATCCCCGACTGAGCAGTGCCAGTGAGTGCATTTGATGGCATCATTTGATGTTTGCCCCGATCATCGATGTTTACAGCTGTCCCACCCAAATTCCTACTTGTTGCTGACAGACCATTGCTGTATCTACAAATGCCACAGCCATGGCCATGGCTCCCTGATGACTACTCCAGTGACTATTTTGAGTAGATTCGACCTGTATATGTTGATTGTATGTGCAGCCCGACAGAGCATCTCCCTTGATAACTCTGCATTGCCACATGCATCTTCCTATCAGATCGCAAAAATTAGTCCATCCCTACCTGACCCTGCTCTGTCAATCAAGTTATGGAACCATCCTTCCTTCACAGAAGTCCTATCATTTTCTGATCATCATCTTCTATGCTGGATACTATAAAGAATTGCTTATAAGGATCTGCCTTCCATCATCTTGCTAAGTGGCACCTACCTGCATTTACTATGTCCTGCTCAGATACAGACCCCTATTGTGTCTCTTACCCAGCCATTGTGTTTTCAACAGAACAAATCCTGGTGGAAATGGCTGCAGAGTCAATTGCATATGGTATGCTTAATTCTTCAACATACACACATACTCAAACATGTTTTGTTATTGTTGCTATTCAGGCAATCTATCAGCTTATGTAGGTGATCCACACTCAGAAAGCTACTGGCTCACAGCAGAATTGAGACACCAAGGCATTCCATCAACTACCTCTAAAAGATGCCTTCTTGCTGCAGCATTATTTCTTTTCAGCACAGATACCATTACCTATGCTCTGGACCTTGTTAGTAATGGGATTGTGAACATCAAACTCGGACCCTTCAATGCAGATTCTGGTGCTGTATCTCTTGCAGAACAACTCTGGGCACCTGATGTAATCTTTATAC
>QLOY01008515.1:0-10694 GCA_003313965.1 Megacollybia marginata
ACTGGCCACCAGTGTAACAGTGATCTAGCCGACCCTCAATGGTCAATATCATACTAACAATACCACAAGGAATATTATAGCTAGAGGGTGATAATTAGTTATCACCGGCCAACGGTGTAACAATAAGGTGAGATATATTATTCCTCCTGGTAGTGATGCAACATACTGAGTTCTGACGGCCGAGACAGTACTGCGCTGGCAGTGGATATTATTCCATGACTGTAATCATTTCAATATGGCCCGGCACCATAACAATAACAAAGGGGTTATGGTCAATATTATATGTCAGTGGTTAATACCATAACAATATAGTGATATTTAAATATTATAGATCCTTATGCTTCTAGTTCGAGGGCCAACACTGTGGGAATAGGCCTGGCAGTTAATATGGCAAGGAGAGTCTAGAGGGCGGAAACTATTATAACACCTCAAGCAGGCATAATCATAACCATCATTGATTGAAAGGCAGCACGGCAGTGACGGACTCAGGGGTCAGTGCAAGAAAGACAAGTCAGACAGCCGACAGCCTAAGAATAGGTTTAGTGTATGTATTACAGGCTGCTCTATGCTTATAAGCCACTGGTGGATGACACTGCAATAATAGATGCTGTAATGAATATTGTGGCTGATTGTTACTATAACTAGACCGGGTCATTCAGCGGCCGGACCTACTATCAGTACAGAAATAGGGGTAGCAGAGGCCGGCTCTATAGTAGTAGTTTGGGAAGAGAAGCCACAAATGCAACATGTACCCCCCGATGGCCAAGACAATAATAAGCAGGAGTGAATAAAATATTATTGACAACAAGTACTATGGTTCTATGCAACAGGACGGCCAGGATGTGCCCGAGCCTACCAATATAAGGATCTGTAAAAAGGCTATGCCGGCTGTTATAGGGAAAGTGGACTAAAGGACCTCCCATAACTTGATAACAACATAGATTTGAGCACTCATTCTTGTCACCATCATGATCCTGATGCTGAAAAACCCCCAGACCCACTCTTTCGAATCCTATACTATTGTTTTTCGCAGTCTGTTGATCAACAAAATCAATCACGTGACTGGACGCCAAAATTATGACCGAAAAATTGTACAGCAAGATGACAGACATGCTGCATACTATAAATGTGGGTACCTAGGTTTTTCAACCTTAGCTTTCACATGGTGGCCACCAAATGGCCAAAAAACTACTCTCTTGTGTATACAGTGCACATTTTTCAGATCCCTATATTTTTCGGATCCCTATTTGTCACTGTATTCTCAATCTACAGAGTTGTTGTTTATTATCTGGTAAGATCAGTCTGTTCAACTACATCGATTCCGCTTCGAGCATAGCATTACCAGCCAGTCCCTTTTATCAAACCGCTACCACAATTCGACAGTAGTACTGTACAGCTTTCATCATCGAATCGTGACTGCCATCGGTGTTAGAGGTGAGGCTGAATATTTGAGTCAAAAACATATATACCATACGAGTGTCGAACTCAGGATCTCCCATACACAGTATTCCAAAACTGATATACAGAGAATCTAGCGCAAGCTATGGCAACTACACCACATGTCACCAGAAGGTTTCATCCTTTGTTGAGTGAAAGTCCGGTACTTAGGACCATGGAAACCTCTCTGAAGAGAGCTTCTAAATGGCTCCATACTCATTTGGTCAGCAGAGCGTATTCTCCTACAGAGCTCTTGTTCATCATCCGGTCAGATTAGTCCGCTCAATGTGGTAACCGCATAGCTAGCTTCCTTCTTGACTCGGAGCGGGACCCCCAGTTCTCAAACTGAATAGATAGTTCGGTAGGATAACATTTATCATCAGTTCATTGTGTGATGCTGGATATTCAAAACGCAAATGCCCAAAATGAACTTCAGTAAGTGTCGAACTCGCAACGTGTACAAAAACGATTAAGTCCATTGGGCACATAGTACGTGTGCTGCAGCAGCTACACTACAGGTCACACTGAAGAGATCTGTATTGAATGCTCCCATTCCTTCGTGCATTTCCTGAACAAAACAGTAGGATAGCTATACCACAAGGAGAGCATGGAGCGAAATGCATACCCGTCCTGAGATATCCACTTGGTGGAGCGCTTACCTGAGTTTTCGGCGGACGCTCATCACTCACGAAAAGACGGGTCCAACTGAGAGTATGAAATGAACTGTATATACAAGAGAAGAACAGTGTGATCGGCGGTCTTCGTAGTAAGCACAAGGTTATGATAAGCACGTGACGACTTGAGCTTAACGCCGGCGTTCAATATCTTTGTGTTGTTTTCAATAATATGTATCTGAGTACCTCCATGTCAGTGTTTCAAGTTTTTCTGCTCTCCCTTTACCTACATTGCTCCATTCTACCTATCTGATGGTCACCGGAATTACTGCCACAGCGATGGGTGACCGGGTCAATCTGATCAACGGGATAAAGATATCAACTTGAACTAGTGGATTGAGCACTAATCTTCTTTGCCTCTTCGACACGGTTGTACCTACGGTGCTGTCGTCCATACCTACTTGGCTGGCAGAGTGGATTCGACTTGTATGTTTCTTGTTCATTAGGGCTTCAAACCGTCCCGTATACTGGAGACAGCCGTCCCGTATACGGTGGATCCCCATATGGAAATTCCGAAGATACGGGCTGGGACTGAACATACCCGTATCCCATACCGTATCGTCCCGTATGCCCGTATTTACTGGTACAAATTCAGCATTGTAGAGGTTCTAGTGGTCTGTACTTACTTTAGGATGAATGAAATGAACCATTCTGAGGTGATGCCTGTGAAACCAGTCAGAAAATTGGGCTATACAACAAGTTGAACCCTACCCGTATTAAATATGGCCGTACTCCGGGCTTCCAAAAGCGGAAACGGTACGGGTACCGTCCAGTATTTATAGTCCCGTACAACCGTACCTTTACGGGTATGGTTTGAAGCCCTATTGTTCATAGATTAGCCCACTCATGGTAGTTGCACAATAGATCGATTTCACCACAGCGTAGTACTAACCAGTCCCAATACACTACCCCAATTCAACAGTACAGCATTCATGACTGGCATCCGCGTTAGAGGTGATGCTGAATATTCGAGTCAAAATAGCATACTTATGTACTTCGGTATCAAGCTAACGATCTACCTCAATAAGAATCGAGCGCCGGACTAATCCGGCAACGCCCGCTACCTGTTTCGCTTGAAATTCACCACGGCACCAACACAGCATGCACACCCGAAAAACACGACGACCTCAAGCCGATTCCTCGAGACCTGGTGATGTTATTGTAAAAGATACTTAGATAGTGATCCACTAGCAGAACGGATTGAGAAGGAAACGAGAAACGAAAAGGACACTCAACCTTATAACCAGATCAAAGGACCGAAGTTAATATTAGGTGGAGCCAGCAATGGAGCTGCCGACGGACGGCAATGCAAAAACCACGCGGTTTCTATTTAATTGCACAGCAAATTCTCAAAAATGTTGATGGCACGCATAACCTTAAAAAAGATGTACAATAAGAACCCACTACACTAAAGGTAGCGGGAATACAACGCTCATTGATTCATTGTGGCCGGCATCTGCGTTGGAGAATACTGGAGTGAAAACAAAAATACCATATGACAGGAGAAATGTAGTGTTGAACTCACAATCTCCCATGCAAAGGATTAAAAAAAGGTGCCCCAATTCCCTGCAATGTATGTCGCAGCAACTATACCACAAGTCACAATAAATATTGGTATCGAAGGTTAACAAGAGTTCAACCGTTTCTTCTATTTCCTCAGCAGGAAACTAGGATCGCGGATGCCATCTACCATCATAATAGGGAATTCAGATAGAGATTCGGCGATAGGATTTGACAGGGATTCGGATGTAAGTCCAGCCCGGATCCATAGTATACCCCGAATTTGAATCTCGGATTCGGCGCAACTGATCAAACTCCGTTGATTCGCCTCAAACCATGCCATGTATAACACAGATGCAACAAGCAGCTGATACACTTTATAAAGCCTCTCTTGTACAGCTGGTAACAGGCTAGAAGGTCAAAGATGCGCAACAAGAGGTAGGCCGCGCTGCTTAGTCATCTGTGTCATGCCGACGGAGCTGCCGAATCCCAGAATCTCTGAATCTGAAACTGAGATTCCGAGATTCCGAATCCTGACGAATCCGTCGGGAATCCTCTATCTGAATTCCCCTAATTTATCACACCATATACGTCATCAAATCCGTCCTTCAAGTTCCATCAATGGATAAGGTACTGATGTGAGATATTAATATATCGTGTTGCCATTTTGAACTCGAGTCATTCAACTTCAATGAGTTCAGACTCCGAGAAGCTTCTGAGGTTCCGACCGAAGTCTTGATTATTGAGTTAAAACTAGCTCGGTACTTCAGTGAAGCTCTCTGCGTATCTAAGCAGTCTTGCCCACTCCAACAACACAAACCCAAAATAACAATCATTCTGTGCATTCGTCAAAACTCGCTCCGCGAACTGACGCCCAGCTACTTGTATCATCCTCGCTTCTGCATCATTCTTGACAGCCCATTCGACCTTTTCTACCAAATCCGACATGTCTGGTAGGATAGGTATATAATGTTTGTATGGCTGTAGCCAATCATTGAAATACTCTGAAAAGACTGTGGACTATGTGACGGTTAGCAGAAGAGTAAAAAACAAAGACAACAGCTGACCTTGAAGACCAATGAACCGGACCTTAACAGTCCAAAGTACCTCCCCGAGAACGAGTTCCCGTCTACATCTGCGAGATACTTGTACTTATACACATCCTCTTTCGGAGCTCCTGCACCAGTGATGCCATATTCCTCTCTTATAGCATCAGCATCACATCCTTTTCCACAAAGCCAATCCTGGAAAACGGTAACTGCAACATCCATAAGGTCAGTATGATTCCTGCCTATGTCGACAAGTCGGAAACGTGGGAAGTTATGGTAGTCGTCTTGGTCAGAGATTTGGCCACCTGATGAGGCACCGCGCCAATCTGTCCTACGTCAAAAAATGGCGATGAAGAAGGTAAAAAACACACATAATTTTGCTTGTTTATTCTCCCATGGTATATTATTTTGATGTTTGTATTTCGGATACCACCCTGAATCGGAGTAATAGAATGCGCTAGGGACGAGGATGTCTGAGAAACAGGGAGTGATCCTGGTAACACTTAAAACGGGGTATAAGTCGGTTGTAAAATCAGCGCTGGAGCTGTTGATAAGAACTACAGATAGTTTCAACCAGGCAAACGAAAATGAAACCAGCTCACAAGCACTGGCGTTATTTGCATCTCCTGTAAATCCAGTTGGCTTGTTAGGAACTATACATCTCTTCTCATCTTTGAACACGACCGATGAAGACGAAGGTCTGTGGGCAAATGGGGTATCATCTGTAGCATTGAGCGCATGGTAGAGATTTTCTATTTTGGGTGGATCCTGAATGTTGAAAAGGACACGCGGCTCGTCACGCCCGTTGAGGATAATCTTCATGTCAGGCAAGATGTGGGCAATCTATGAGAGGATGGTGGTAAGGAAGGAAGGAGAGACGAAGTAAGATACGTACTCTGTGCATGATCTTTGGCCAGTCAGAGTTATACAATGTTGCGTGGTCGTCCGTGAACTTGAATGAATGCCTATAAAACTCTCCAGACTTGAGTTCGTTACCATCTTCGAGAAGCTTGGCCTGCTCGAATCTTGAGTCGAGCTCGAGTAGGTGTATACGCAAACATACCTTTTCCATACCCAGCTCCACCATATTCTTGAAAAAAGCGGGATCCTTCTCCACCAGTTGGTAAAATGGCTCGAAATCCCGGTATATTTGGTCATATTCATCAATCAGACACGACTTGCTCTGAGCGAACTCGAACCATTTGTCGTAATTTTCAGGTGGTGGACGGTTGGTCTTCAATGAATAACGTGAAGATGCCTCCACAAGTGTAATTGACTGACGGGCATATAATGCATTGATATCTCGCCTTGCAGCGAGTTCGAGTTCCGGTGATCCGATTACAGATGCATTTCTCCAGGCATTGTATGTGTGCGTGGCCAGCAAAGCAGATACAGTGATGCCCAGCAGCACTAGCAACAGAAGGACTGTCCGTAATGACCTTTTTGGTGGCCATCGTCGTATGGCCCAGAATGTGTAGAGCTGCACGCTGGTCCCTTCGTCTTCAGGCTCATTCTCCTCCGAGCCTGGCGTTTCACTGTTTAACCGGATATAAGATTCCCTATCCTGTACTTCAAGTCGTGAAACATTCCGGAAAACAGCTACTGGTAACCAGGTGTTCAAAAAAGAAAGTGGTTTAGGGAATATACCCATGGTGGAAGTACGGAGATAGACGAGGAAAATTACCACGTTGCCTATATGTATAAGGCCTACGACTGTAACGGAGTCACAACACCGTAAACTGCTATCGGAGACTAATGACAAATACCCTCAGGAAACAACATGTGGAAGTTGATTGCCCGATGACTCCGGATGTGATGCAAAAACTAGCGCTAGTTCCCAATACATACTGCGCAGTCGTTTCACAGCATCTAATGCCGTATAAGCAGTAGGTTGTCCAGCTATCTTGGCAGACTCTTTGCCAGTGGCATCGGGTTACAACGGGACATCATCTCAAGCAAATGCCTATTGCACCCATCCTGATCACCGCACTAAACAAGCGCATTCCTTTTTAGGCCAATCTTCCTCTGATTAAGTTAAACAGTGGACGGTAGGTGTATATCAAATTGTAAACATTTTGTAAACATTGTGAACAACGGTGTTCAAAACAATTTCTAACACAAAAATTCATCGGTCTTACAGTAATTGCTGCTTGTTTGATCACATCCTATACGAAATTCCTGGTGCAATGCCGCACGCTTCTGTTGTTGGCGCCTCCTGTTCAGTGTCATTCCGCGGGCCACTACCGCTAACAGCTCTATGAAAGCTGTTCAACTCCACTCCCACCATTCGTTTTCATCACTGTTCTCCCGTCCTGTCTCTTTCATTGTTCTTCCGGTTAGTTCCCATCCATACAAGCTCCGAGATACATGAAACTTGAAAATCAAAGACGTGTGCTCTTCGTCTGTTCCTTGCTACTTGATTTTGCGGTCTGCTCGCTGATCCTGGACCCAGCTTTCCTTTTTATTCAACCCTTAGGACACTTCACCGCCAAACCCATAAGGGACATCGCTGAGAAGAGCTGCCATAAGCTGACAGAGAATAGAACCCTGACACAGAAACGATGGTCCAACGGTGGTCTAGCCTTGAGGCTTGATTTCGCTACTTGATTTTGTGGTCTCACTGGTCTTGGACCCAGCTCTAAGCTTTCCTTTTTATTCAACCCTTAGAACACTCAGGCTTCACTACCAAACCCGAATTACTTAGTAATTATGAGGATGTATCGCTGATAAGACATGTCATAAGCTGACAGAGAATAAAACCCTGACTCGGAAACGACGGTCTAACCTTGAGGTCTGAGACTGGATTGAGATTCCTATTTCGCAGAAGGTTTAGCTCCGCAGCTGCTATACATAAGTAAGCCGCTTCAGAGTACTTATGATGTTTATGTAATCATCTCAATATGCCTTGTACAACTTGTCAGTTCAAGTCAAAGTGAGATTATTGAATCGAATATGCATCCTCGACATAGTAATTTCTCCACGCACTTACAAGACGCTTAGGTTCCCATGACCGAGTCATTCTCAGAGCGTCGATCAGAGGAGGAGAGGAGAATCTATTACCAGCATGGTCCCATGGTCCCAAGATGGAACACCGGGCCCAAACCAAAGAGTATCCCAACGAGGCAAGCTGGTAGATACAGAAGTGACCAAGTATCTACTTGTCATCGTCTCCGGATTCCCGACCAACTGACAGCGCCAATCACACGAAAACCACATCGGAAAAACCGCAGTTCAAAAAACCCTGTAATTGAACAGAAGCAAAAATAGAAACATCAATCATCTCCCCTGAGTAGTGACGACCGTAGCCACAGTAGGCCTAATGCATGTGTAGCATAGAAGACATCAAGAATTTCATGAACAAACTTAGCAACCAAGGGCAGGACTGAGTGTTCCGCGATGGGCAATCTCAATATTTGTCTAGAATGCGGTCCACTGTCAAAGCCTCTCTGACCCTTCTGTTGCTAGGAAGCAATTGACGGGAAAATTCGGTCTGAGGGAAGTTGCAGCATGACATTCAAGTATTGCATGCTCAGGAGTTTCAGCTTCTTCACCACAGAATCTGCACAGTCGTAAGGTATAGTTGACTTTGCTTTAATAAGGTCGGACTATACGATTCTAACTGCAGCCAGTTTACAGGATGACAATAAGACGGCCTGCAGGAAGTGGGTTGACTCCAGTTTGAGGATTTATTTCAAATAATTATTACATTGACAACGCAAAGTCAAGAGAAAATGACAAACTCTCAGGGCATGATACCAGTTTCAGTATAAAGCGGAACAATCATGCTGTGTCTATGATACTTAGCATTCGCCGGATGAATCGGATTTTTCCTCTAATTGTTTGACATGAGTGTCCTCGGCATCGGGACAAATTTCACAGCCTGGATCCATGCCATATATAGCTGTTTCAGAGTTTTGGGAGGTAACGTCCCAGTTATGTCGCGTATTTACAGTATTGCTAGGATACAATGGGCAGCAAGTCGAGCCACACTTGCCTTATTATTGTAGTTGGACTGAAAGATGCTCTGTACATCTGTCTGTAGAGTGATGGCAGCATACTTCTCCTTTGTTTTAATGGACAGTAAGGTAGAGAGTCGGTAGAGGCAGACAACTGAATACGAGGATCTGAGGATGTCAGATTAACCAGGTCAATATTCACAAAATTGATTGCACACCACTTTTCCAGTGCGAGCAATTTACGCTGTAACCCAGCAGCCGAGAGCGATGCGAGCATAATGTCATCTGCCTGTGCCAGGATAAAAATGGTCAGGCAACCAAAAAGAACATCAGCATCCGATGGAAAGATAGATCACCCATGAAAATGTTCCAGAGACGTGGAGATGTAGGGTCACCAGTGACTAGATCAACGAGAGCTTTGAATCCGTCACTCTTCGCGTCTGAAAGTCGCACATAGTAGCATTTTGTCATCCAACAACGAATCGCTACGAATAGACTGGATAGCCTCCGTCTGGAGTCCGTCACCATTTTGCAGTGCTGATGAAAGTCGGCTTTCAGGGGAGACACATCGGAAGCAGTGTTCAACGAGGCATTGGCAAGATTGTGAACCTCGAGGCGTAATGCCTGGAGATTGACGGAATCATTTTCTTTTTTGGAAGCACCAGGAAATGCTTTTTACCCTTGGCAGTCGCAGAAGGGCTACCTTGGGGATATCTGGAGCTGGAGTAGAGCTGGAGCCACTCGTTGACGAAGAATAAGAGGGGGTATTTTTTGGGATGGGGGGAGAAAGACAGAGGAACAGTGGCGTCGCTTAAAATGGACGCACCCGCGGAGTCAGTCGCAATGATGGCGTTGTCTTGTTGAGCCGGAAATTTTTCAGCAAAATTTACAGGAGAGTATGAGTGCAAGGTAGTATGCGTCAGGATGTGGGGTTGGCCCGGTTGGCCGACACACTCCTTCTATTTTCGGAATGGGCTTTTCCGGATGACTGGATGCACGTGCAAACCCACCATGCGTAGCTGGATAGCAAGCCACCGCCACTCGGGACTTTCCGAAACTTAATTTAGAGCACACCGGAGGAAACAAAATCAAGGATGTAATAATATCGAGATAGACCCGGACACAAGGACAAAGCCCCAGTCAGGTTATAACAGCGTATTGTGTCAAACAACGCGGGATATCAGTAGAAAACGCACAAGCGTGCCACTGGGCCAAAGGCGTGCCTTCACGTTTGAAGGTCAGTGACGAGCACGATACATTAGGGCTTCAAACCGTCCCGTATACGGCGGGACCCCGTATGGAAATCTTGAAGATATGGAACGGGACTGAACATACCCGTATCCCGTACCGTATCGTCCTGTATGTCCATATTTACTGGTACATATTCAGCATTGTAGAGGTTGTAGTGGTCTGTACTTACTTTAAAATCCATGAAGCGAACCATTTCGAGGTATTACCTGCCAAACCAGTTAGAAGATTGGGTTACATGATGAGTTGAACTCTACCCGTATCAAATACGGCCATACTCCGGGCTTCCAAAAACGGTACGGGTACCGTCCAGTATTTACGGTCCCATACAACCATACCTTTACGGGTACGGTTTGAAGCCCTACGATACATAGGAGCTTGTTGCAAAAATGATGTCTGCTTAGAGTATGTGTTGCAGAGTAGAGGCCGCCTGAGATAGTAGTAAGTAAAGTTAAATATCGACGAAATTACAAGGGGGTGTCACGTGTAAAATTCCGGATATAGGGATGGTTGGTCGGTCGGTCAGGCCCTTAAAAATTTTTGGGAGGTCACATTTTTCCGGTCTTGAATAGCCATATTGAGCCTATATGGTCAATGTAAGTACTATTTGGGTCATTATATGAGTCCACAAGCCTGAGAAACTCTCTAGATTCAGCTGAATGCAAATGGGACAGTGACATGCCCAGACCAAGGGGGTACCGGACTGGAAATCCTGTACCGCAGGTAGGGAGGGAGGGTCAAGGCTGAGGTCCGAAAAATTTTTGTTGACCTACCTCTAATATTGGGCTGGAGCCTACCATTTAGACTCAGATAGGGTGTAAAAACAACTT
>QLOY01008527.1:0-14245 GCA_003313965.1 Megacollybia marginata
TTTTGCAATGACAAAAGGATGTATTTCCTTTCAGCATTTTCACATTGACAAAATATAGCCTTTTAACAAATCATTGTCACAGTGAAAATGTTTTGGGAAAATTTGTTCCCACTGAAAATGCTTTGGAAAGATTTATCCTTGAATCTTTTCTCTTTTGGGAAAAGCAGGCAAAAATGTTTTCTTTTTACATACTTTTTACTCAAGAAAATATATTATTTTTGAATACATTTTGTGTCTGAAAGCAGGACTTGTCTTTCCTCAACATTTTCACCCTAGGAATATTGTACCTCTGGTGATGTGACTTTCTCTATGTATTATACTACTCCCAGCATCACCCTTGCATCTCAGTAATGTTACTCAGAGTCTCTATAGCCCTTCAGCTTGTCCCCAAGTGCTGCCATCTCCTTCCAGTGATTGAAAAGGGCTGGTAGACAGGCTGAATTTTACATGCTTGAGTTTTGGAATTTTTTTGCTATAAGCATCTGCAGCTTGGTCTTACAAGTAACTATATGTAATTTTTATCAAAATCCATGGAGTCCTGACTGAGGTACAAGCAAAAAGTGAATGCTTCTAAAAAAACACACAATTCTCAAAAAGGCAGTTATCCATTCTATTTTGAAAAGAGCAATAAAAAACCCAGTGGGAAAAAGCTACTGCCAGCAATATTGAAAATTATAAGTTGAATTTGAAAATGTCTTCGAGTATCAAGACTCAAGGCACTTGAGTTGAGGCTAAACATGTATGAGTGGGATGTGAGAGTTTTGTGGCATTCTGTAGTGATTGTGCAAGTTGAGACTGGTGACATCATGATGTATGTGAGAGTTTCGCAAGAGTTTTGTTGATTGTCTAGTGATGAATATTTGATGCATTGAGAGATGGTGTGATAAAGAAAGTAGGATGTTTAGGATGGGGGAGTCAGGACAGTGGTGTAGAACCACCCTCCCTATACCCTCTATACCCCCCCTCAACGAAATCGGCCAATGCTTTAGTAAGCAGAGGGCGATGCATGGCGGGCAAAACAATATTTCTTGAGGTTGTTGGGAAGGGGTTTTGGAGCAAAAAATGAAATCACATATAATCTGGAACATATCAGAAATGTATTCCGTTTTAAAGGATACCTATTCAGATTAAATTTGAAAGTTTTGATTCAGTGGTCATAGTTAAAAGTTGATAGCTTGGTGGCTTTGATACAACATCGACTCTTTAAAGGTTGCATCAGCTCTTTGAAGACTGGAATGGCTCAAAGGCCAGTAATGGACTGTGGCCTTATAGTCACACCATGGTTACGGGCCTTCAAGCCACGTCAAAGTTGTGGCATTCAACTCCTGAATATACGGTCAATGCCATCTACGGGCCTTCAAGCCTCGTTGAATGTATAGGCTCAGTGGCCTTAGGGATCAGCTCAGTGGCTGTAAATATGGGCTCACTAGCCATAGACATTGTCTTTTGATTTGGATAGATCATTGGCGATGTAAGTATGACTCATTGATCCAATCGACGTTTACGTCACAATAATGGTGCGGCTGGTGCAGTCAATAAACAATATGGGTGCTGTATGAGGGTTGAGATCTCGACTCAGATGGATAATTGGTTAAGATTATGAAGTGAGAACCAACAACAGCGTCCTGCCATTGGTATCTCTTTGTTGGACAATGAAGCCAAAACCAATGACAGTGTCCCGTCATCAGTATCAGCTCTGATAATGAGTGATATAAGTCGTCTTTTGGAAGATGAAAGATTTGAGTCAAAGAATGAATAAGTCCGAGTCGATGTTGCGAAGAGAAGATTGATAAGAATATGGATGAAGATAGGATGAGTTGTCGGTGTCAAGTCAATGTTGTGAAGTGTCATTGAGTTAATCAGATGGAAGATGTCTGATATGCTGGACAGTATCGGTCAATGTCGGTCAGTTAAGGTTGTCATAGCGATCTGGATCATGTATCATCATAGGTCTGGGCAGTGGCTCAAAGTCAATGCTGGGCTTCAGATATAAGAAGTGTATAGGGTGCAAATGATGTCTCTAGAGTCAAATTATTGGTGTGTCATAAGTCGACAGGGGTAAAACCCAGGCAGGTTGTTGTAACAGTGCAAAAGCAAGAGCCTTGTAATGCCAAAGACTGATTTATATTCAGTCGTCGAGTCGACAGGTGGTAGACCAGGGTAAACCGAAGTGATTTTGCAACATAGGAAAATAGGGGATGTAAATGGGATGCAACATATTGGTGATTTTGGTGCAGTGGATAGTCAGGTATCATGGTACCAGATTTATTATAGAGGAGAATGAAGGTGCAGGCTGGAACACAGGGCCCATAACCTGTCAAGGATCGAGGTGTGGGTGACAAGGTCATGGTGGTTGCGGAATAAAATGTATTGATAGGGGTTCTGTACAGTAACGTCACTATGTCTACATATGGTGGTCACACTAACTAACCATCAAGGTTTGACAGTGGCAGTGTAATGCCGGTAGCCCCTTGATTATGGAGCTGGCAGGCTGGTGGAAGTTGTGAGAAGGAAGGATCATCAAATAGTTGCTGTTGAATGTTATTATTTACCTCAAGGCATTGTTTTATAGCATTTCTTATGGTAGTAGATGCCAGGAGAGCCAACAGTGCAACTGAAAAAATGCAGAGGTGTTCTATTTTAGGAAGCACATGACTAAAATATCACGTGGAGGGAGGGAGGGTCGCTCCTCAAGGCCTTAAATTCTTATACAACCCCTGGTACTTCACTGATTTTTTGGTACCCCCTTGAACACAACTCAAATGGAACCATATGGCACCGGCATCAAGAAAAAGGTGACTAAGGCCCCAGTGTCCCCGGTGTCCTCAAAGTGTCCTGGGACATCCAGAGGCATCCAGAGGCATCCCTGAGACATCCCAACACATCCCTAAGACATCCTAAGACACCTCAGGATGTGTTGGGATGTCCCAGGACACTAGTCTAGTATTTGTTACGAGGGTGATAACCGCCTGACCCCCCCCACTTACATAATCATCGAAATGAATATCCAGCTCTTATGGATATCCTGTGATGCTCACATTGTACCAATAGCCATTTGGGACACAATTTGACAATGTTGATCTTTACATGGAAGCCTGAACCTTTCAAAAACGACCCGAGCAAGTATTCTCACTCACCTGTCACAGGTTTGTGACATACTTTGTACAGCTATTTCAGGTCATTGTGTATGGTAGCCAGTATGTAGGAGTGTTTGAAGAGACTGTATCAGTCATGCCCAGTAGTTATATTGCTCTGAACAGCTGAAGATTTGGTACAAAAGATGATTACATAAGTCACTGGGTCTGCAGCCAACAAGGTCACTTAAGTGACAGACTCAATCCACATCACACGTCCCAATTTCATGATCGTAGATTTGTCTGTTTATAAGAGACTACCAGGACACTGGGGACACCAGGGCCTTAGTCACTTTTTCCCAAATTTTTCCTGATGGGCATACCCTCATAATGTTCTCAAGGGGCCTCTGGACCGGAAATCCCGAACCAGACGTAGGTAGGTAGGTCCATCAGGTAGGTCCTTGAAAATTTTCTCCACATACCTTAAATTTCTGCATCCTGCACCTCCAGTGAGCTGGATTGCATTACTGAGTAGTCAGGAAGGGACTCCAATTCAATTCTATTGTTCTACCCACTGTCCGAGACATTCTGAGACATTCTGAAACAGATTAAGTAAGAAACACGGGGGCTGTTATACGATTGAATACCAAGACGATGGATGTGGTCTGGGATGTTGCCTTTATGTCTGGGATGACCCTTAACAATCCCGCTATACCCAAAGAAGATTCATCCAACATCCCAAGTCTACAGAGAAGCTGAAAAGGGCTGAGGAAAGGGATTGTAGTACTACTTAGATGATAATAATACAGATTCATTTGATGGTTTATTTTGTCCTCTACATGTGGTACTATCCTGATCAACACATATTAGGCTTGAAATGGGCAACAGCACCAAAACTGGCCAGGTCATGTGACTCCAGGCAATATGTCACAGCTCATGCCCATTCTTCCCGGATGTCCCAGAATCGACATGCGGTTCTTTTTTTCCTTTCCGGAGCCCCCTTGAATGTTCTCATCGTTAGTGAGAGCAGGTGTTGGTGGCTTGTAAGTTATCTCTCATTTTTCATGGTCGTTCGTCTTGTCAATCAGTCTGTTAATCACTCCCCAATCGCTCCCTGCATCCATGAACCATACCTAAAATCAACACTGGCACCACCAATACAGCTTGTCGGGTGCCTTGTAAAGGTTGATGGAGTGCTAAGGTAGATCCTCGGCGCCGAGTCAGCAGCGGCCTGAGTAAGGATTGTAAAATGATGCAAGCAACATCTCAGGGACAAGGATAAGGATGCCAGCGGATGACGCATGCGGCATACCAGACAAGCTTGGGGGTGTAACGAGACAGGTCCCGTCAGTGCAATTGAGTGAGAAGCAGACCTTCTCCCTAATAAACCAGCCCACCAGTGTCTTGTGAATGAGATATACCCGCCCCTTAACTTTGCCTCCTCGACGAACTGACCCTCCTCCAATCTAGAAAATGATGTCATCCTGAGATGCACTCGCAATACCCCTAAACTGCGAATGCTATACAAGCGGATGACATTCCTGGTCAAACATAACAGGGAACTGTCTGATAGCTTCAAATCATTGATTGGTGTGCTCACCGGGGATACTGCTTCACCGATGCTATGGAACATTTACTTTCATGATCTGGTAATTCCGGACGATGAGGATGACGTCATGCTGAATGGTCGGAGAATCTTACATGTGGAACAGGCAGACAATGTGGCAATGTTCACAACTTCCGCCAGAGCAGCTCAGGCAAAGTTGAATGCTTTCTGCAGATGGGCTTCAGTGAACTTGATGACAGTCAGTGTTCGCAAGACTAAGTGGATGATGTTTGGTCCGTTGCTGCACATCCTGCCTGTCCTGACTGTTTATGATCAGTGCATTGATCTCATCGAGTTCTACAAGTTTGTTGGCATTCATTTCCAATCAACACACACCTACATCTTTGCGGAACATTATTGAAACAAAGCGTCCAAGGCAAGGAGTGTCGCCAATGCCACTTTTGCATAGGGCTTGAAACCATATCCATACAGATACAGTAATATGGGACCGTAAATACTGGATGGTACCCGTATCATTTCAGGTTTTGAATGGCCACCGTACGGCTGTATTTTGTACAGGTGGATACGGGTCTTTGATTGCCGACAACTGGGCCATTGAATTGGTTCCTAAACGGTAATTACTCGATATATTAGCTAACTTAAATACAAATTTGCATCACATATTAGCGTGTACCTACTGTTTTTACTGGATACTGTATGGTACAATATGGGATACTGGTGATTTGTAAGCTGTCCCATATGGCCTATTTTTCCATACTGGGTTGTCCCGTATACTGGACGGCCGTACCCAGTATACGGGACAGTTTCAAGCCCTACTTTTGCAATTGAAGATCTAATTGGGTCTTTGCCTCCTTGAGATGCCAAAATATTGTATATGGCAAGAGTCGACCCTCATTTAATCTTCGGGTCAGAAGTGGTTTTGGATGTCGACGGTTCCCTGGTAAGCGAGTTGGCTGGTGTTCAACAACGGTTCATACGCCACATGTTGGGACTGTCGGATCGCTCCATGATAATTCCATTGTTTACTGAGTCTGGATTATGGCCTGTCAGATACTGTCAGTTGATAATTGCAATCACTTATCTGCAGTATCTCCTCAATCTCCCTATGTCCCATTATGCTAGAGCAGCTTTTGAAGAAAGCTGTGCTATGGATGCTAGAAATGCCCCTTGTTGGTTATCTGACTTGCACATTGTCCTGCAACATCTGCTTTCCAGTCCTGTGCGTCTACCTGTGAATGTTTGGGTGATGGAAAAGGAGGATTGTGAGGCTCTAATAGGACAAATAAAGGCATCTTACATCGCGGAATGTCGGACCTTTGTGACAATGTCTCCAAGGGCACACTGGCTGGGGAAGAGAATGATGAGGGAAGAGGATGATGCTGTCATTTCCATGTGCAGATATCTGATGGATGTTCCTGTGCTGAAGTATTGAGTTGCTATAATGAGATTGATGGCTTCTGAACATCCTCTCGCAGTGGAAAGGTTGCAATACAATGAACAGTATCGCCCACATGTGCCCAGACAATGGAGACTATGCCGGTTATGTGTCCGAAAGAACGGCATTGATGGGGCTGACATAGAGGATGAGTGTCACGCGTTGTGGAAGTGCATGTCTGATGAGCATCTTGCTTTGCAAAGAGACACTTTCCTAGATGAAGCTTTTGGTATCTTGCCTTCTTTGCGCCACAGTTACTCATCTTCAACACCTGGGGTTTGGACACAAACTTTATTGGAGAATAGGCAACTGTTGTGCTGCTTTCCAAAGTTTGTTTGTGATGTCTTTGACATTTTTCAGAGTGTCGAAATGTGGGTACCACCACCTTATTTGTACTCACCTGTGTAGCACCAATGATGGGTGTACAGTAAGGAATATAGTCATATACGAATATGGGACATTGGGTAAAGTCATATTCACACAGGTAAACAGATCGCATCTCTTGTCGGGAGGGCGACACTTGCTTGATGGCTTGATGACAACTCTCTTGGTTTGAGATGTCCGCAGCACAAGTAGTGGGTGCCTGCTTCGTGTAGTGCGAGCCCCGGCTGTTCCTTATTGGGACCTTGTGTCGGGTATTCCTATCCTATCCTATCCTATCCTAAAGTATGGACATAATAGACTGCAAAAAATAAATTGAGTTGAAGTTGTAAAAATGAGTTGAAGTCTGTTCTAGTGAACAAGTTCTACTCACTGAAAGGGGAAGTTGTTTTTGCTGGGAAAGGAAGTTCTGAAGTCTCAGAGGACGAGTTGTTTTACCAGGAAGGGATGTTCTGAGCTCGCAGAGTTGAAGTTGCTTTACCAGGAAGGGATGTTCTTACTTGTGGAGGGGAAGTTGTTGTAATGGGAAGGGAAGTTCATGAAGGGAGAAGTTCTCTTTGGAGGAGAAGTTGTTTTACTGCAAAGGGAAGTTCCTGCAGAGAGAAGTTCTTTTGTGGAGGGGAAGTTGTTGTTGTACTAAGGGAAGTTCATGCAGAGAGAGAAGTTCTTTTTGGAGGGGAAGTTGTTGTACTGGGAAGGGAAGTTCATGCAGAGAGAGAAGTTCTTTATGGAGGGGAAGTTGTTGTTGCACTAAGGGAAGTTCATGCAGAGAGAGAAGTTCTTTTTGGAGGGGAAGTTGTTGTACTGGGAAGGGAAGTTCATGCAGAGAGAGAAGTTCTTTATGGAGGGGAAGTTGTTTCTATGTTTCTATTGATACTAACGCCTGCGCTCACTAAGAGCAAAGGTATACAACCCTGACGTAGCTAAAGAATATAGAAAGTACAATGTACAAAACTCAGTCCCCAAGTCCTTTCCAAGTCCCTAAACGACACCTGAAGAAGGTATGAGCTACTAGTCGGCAACATGAATAGATGGTAAATAGACGGAGTTGAAAAAGAAATAGTGACGATTACTGTGTGCAGTCACGAAGATACAGTGGCGTGATACTCGGGTCCACCTATACAGTCAACAATCGAATCAGGAAGGAGTGACGACAGAGAGCTCAACACGGCTGCAATCTGATCCAGAAGACAACGATGTTTGGCAGGTGGATGAAGAGAATGTGGCAAAAGTTTTCTCTTCAGGGAACAAGTAGCAGTGGCTGAAGGGAGAGAATTTGAAAGGCAGCATGACGTGGCCAAGTTGTAGTAAAGATACCACCATATGCACAGACCCTGTATTGACCTAGCATAATGTACTTGTCCAGGGCAAAACAGTGCTTCAGGAGAAGCAGTTGGAGTGGGACATAATGGCAGTTTTCTGGCCAGTCAAAAATGAGCACGTACTGCATTTGATTCAGCTGGCGCTGGTATTTTACTGCGACAGTTGTACGGAAAGATGTAGAAAATCCGTGCTGAATGATGGGCTCCAGCTCGACACTTGGTGAGGTGATTAGGAAGATTGGTTGGTGGTGGTTGGTACGGTGGTAGAGACACCGTGATTGATTTCGAGGCCTCGCCAGCCATGCTAGCGGTACTGGACACTTGTCTAACGAGGAATAAGAAAGTCCGAACTTCCAATTCAGTCGGAACGACAACCAAACGACCACCCACCGTCCGCAAGGATGGTGGTTGGTGTGTTTGTTGTTGTTGTTGTTGCACTGGGAAGGGAAGTTTATGCAGAGAGAGAAGTTCTTTTTGGAGTTGTACTGGGAAGGGAAGTTCATGCAGAGAGAGAAGTTCTTTTTGGAGGGGAAGTTGTTGTACTGGGAAGGGAAGCTTATGCAGAGAGAGAAGTTCCGCTAACTGAAAGTAAAGTTGTGTGGTCTGCAGAGGGTATGTTCTTGGGTTCCTTTGAGGGGAAAGTTGTGGCTTGATAGCACAGCACATGGCAGAGTCATGATGTCATTTCAGTACGAGATTTTGAAGATCAGTGAAAAAATCCCTAAATATATATATTAACAATTTAAGGGATATTTTCACTCTAGTTGTTACACTAAGTATTGAGTCAGTATAAACACAGCTATTGTTCAGATACATTGACAGACTGTTGTCCTACACACTATGCCATGAGTCTTCACTGTCATGCTGGCCAGTAGCTTCAAATGCTAAAATATGGCAGTAATAAGCTGATACAAAAGCTTGATTCAGCCTGACGACTCAGATGTATGTCAAACATGTAGTGTTAGCTCTCTGATTGTATGGTGTTTGTAGCAGAGTTTTGGGCTTGTCATTGTGTTTTAGTTTTAAACTCCTTCAGCTGTGACTTGATGCCCCAAAATTGAGTCAGTCTCTTTAAGGGTAATCAAAGCTATTGAGGTGGGGTGGTGTTGAGACCATCAGAATAGTATTTTATACCAGTGAGTATCAGATTGTCTTGTTGAAGCATCACAAATCAGTGAAGCCAAAATTCAAATCAGCAATTGTACCTTGAAAAAAATCACACTGCCCAAATGATTGAACAGCTGTGGGATCCATAAGGGACTGGTCCCCTGTAGTCTCAAGAATCAATAATTGGGCAATTATCTGTACTTACAAGACACAAAGTTGATCCCAGATCAGAATAGGTAAATAAATACATTGTCTCACCTCTTGAAACCAGAACACTACAAAACACCATATTCAATCTAGGAGCTCAGCAAGGCAAAAGCTATTAATAGAGGATACTGGGATAGTGATCCTGGTGATGACATTGCTACAGCGTCTCATGCTGACTATGGCCATGAGTCTGAGAATGAGTCATTACCACCAGCTCCAGAATGGGGAAGGGAGTTGTTGGTGGGGTTGGATATTGGACGTGATGATGATAATTGGGGTATAGATGTCTATTGTGAAGCAGTTTTATTAGCAAAGAGTCAGGTTAACAATTAATTTAGCTTTGATAGCCTATGGCAGTAATAAGCTGCAAAAAATAAATTGGGTCAAAGGTGCTTAAAAACCATGGTTTTTGAGGTGAAGTAGTCAAAATTGGGTCAAAATGGAGGGAAGTTTTTAATTCAGTTGTAGGGAAGTTCTCAGACAAGTAAGGAATGTTCAAAGCTCATTGAATCTAAGTGTCTTGCAAATTGGGTCAAACTTTTATGCCCTTGGAGAAGTTGTTCCAGGGATTGAGGGAGGTTCTGTTGAGTCATCAAGAGAAGCTTTCCAAGGCAGCATACTTCTTTTATTGAAGAGGGAAAGTGCCTTGAGGATGGGAGGAGAAGTTTTTTTCATGGGGAAGTTCTTTGCTAAGGGGAAGTTCTGTTTTAAGGGGGGAAGTTCTTCATTAAAGGGAAAGTTCTTTGCCAAGGGGAAGTTCTTTGCCAAGGGGAAGTTCTTTGCTAAGGGGAAGTTCTTTGCCAAGGGGAAGTTCTTTGCCAAGGGGAAGTTCTTTGCCAAGGGGAAGTTCTTTTAAGGGGAAGTTCTTTGCCAAGGGGAAGTTCTTTGCCAAGGGGAAGTTCTTTGCCAAGGGGAAGTTCTTTGCCAAGGGGAAGTTCTTTTAAGGGGAAGTTCTTTGTAAAGGGGAAGTTCTTGAGATCTCTGTATTTCATCCAAGTACTAATTAATCCAGTAGACAAGTAGGGACTCATACAAATTTTAGTTGAATATCACATGACCTGTTCAGGCTAACAGAATGCACAACTCATCAACAACCCATGGGCTATCAAAGCTAAATTAATTGTTAACCCGCCTCTTTGCTAATAAAACTGCTTCACAATAGACATCTATACCCCAATTATCATCATCATGTCCAATATCCAACCCCACCAACAACTCCCTTCCCCATTGAATCTCATCATCATCATTAACAAATACTAGTGTAGATTGCTCAAGCTCCTGCCATTGAATGAAGAAGAGCATTCCACACCAACTTGTTTGAAAAAAGTAAACTTGAAGTTGAACCTGATTTGTTATTTAGTTATTTCTATTTTAAGCCATCTTTGCCTGCATAAAATAGAATGATCAATGACTGTCTGGGGACTCATCGAGAACATTATTGCCTTAGATACTTGGGGTATATAATACTGTTTAGTGGGAGATTTCTTGATTGTTGTCAGATTGTGAATAATTGCAGTAAGAAATCACCCTGATTTTGGACACTGTGTCAACATGGTTATATACCACTTTGCTGCATATTGTATCAACTCCAATCCACTTGCTCTGGTATTAATCAGACACATTATGGCTAGTTCAAAGAGTTGGACAGAGCTCTCAATTCAAAGAAAACCCAGGCTGGCATCCCAGAATATCTGACTTGGAGTCTTACTCGAGTTTTATTATCCTAGCAAGCTGCTTGTAAATGATGATGATGGATCTCATAATATAGTTCAATGTCATGAAATAGACATGGCATGTAGCTCAATAATTGATGTCGATCCTTTCAAATTTGACCCATAATCTCTCCAACTCTGTACCGACATTTCCATGTCATCCACTGGCAGGACTGACATCATAACTTGAATGAGAGTGATAGGAGTAGAATCAGTCTTACTGAAGGCCAGCATCTTGCAATGAAACAACTTTAAGGAAGATAAACAAGATGACAGTCTTGTACTCACCAGATGAATCCTTTCAACATCTAGAATCAGTTGTTGAATATGCTCTTCTGAATCCATGATGGCAATGATGCCTAAACATTTCACTGCCAGCTTTCAAGTGCATCCAAAATGAAATGAACTATGACTGAGGTCTATTCAAGAATCAATGATATACAAACACTGTACAATCAGAGAGCTAACACTACATGTTTGACATACATCTGAGTCTTCAGGCTGAATCAAGCTTTTGTATCAGCTTATTACTGCCATATTTTAGCATTTGAAGCTACTGGCCAGCATGACAGTGAAGACTTGTGGCATAGTGTGTAGGACAACAGTCTGTTAATGTATCTGAACAATAGCTGTGTTTATACTGACTCAATACTTAGTGTAACAACTAGAGTGAAAATATCCCTTAAATTGCTTTTATATATATATTTAGGGATTTTTCACTGATCTTCAAAATCTCGTACTGAAATGACATCATGACTCTGCCGTGTGCTGTGCTATCAAGCCACAACTTTCCCCTCCAAGGAACCCAAGAACATACCCTCTGCAGACCACACAACTTTACTTTCAGTTAGCAGAACTTCTCTCTCTGCATGAACTTCCCTTCCCAGTACAACAACAACTTCCCCTCTACAAAGAACTTCTCTCTGCATGAACTTCCCTTCCCAGTACAACAACTTCCCTTCCAAAGCGAACTTCTCCCTTCATGAACTTCCCTTCCCCTCCACAAGTCAGAACATCCCTTCCTGGTAAAGCAACTTCAACTCTGCGAGCTCAGAACATCCCTTCCTGGTAAAACAACTTGTCCTCTGAGACTTCAGAACTTCCCTTCCCAGCAAAAACAACTTCCCCTTTCAGTGAGTAGAACTTGTCCACCTAGAACAAACTTCAACTCATTTTTACAACTTCAACTCAATTTATTTTTTGCAGTCTATTACATCCATAATAGCCCATGGGTTGTTGATGAGTTGTGCATTCTGTTAGCCTGAACAGGTGATGTGATATTCAACTAATATTTGTATGAGTCCCTACTTGTATTAGTACTTGGATGAAATACAGAGATCTCAAGAACTTCCCCTTAGAAAGAACTTCCCACTTAACAAAAAAACTTCCCCTTAACAAAGAACTTCCCCTTAGCAAAGAACTTCCCCTTTACAAAGAACTTCCCCTTAGCAAAGAACTTCCCCTTAACAAAGAACTTCCCCTTAACAAAGAACTTCCCCTTAACAAAGAACTTCCCCTTAACAAAGAACTTCCCCTTAACAAAGAACTTCCCCTTAACAAAGAACTTCCCCTTAACAAAGAACTTCCCCTTAGTAAAGAACTTCCCCTTGGCAAAGAACTTTCCCCTTAGTGAAGAACTTCCCCCTTAGCAAAGAACTTCCCCCCTTAAAACAGAACTTCCCCTTAACAAAGAACTTCCCCTATTAAAAATTTCTCCCCCATCCTCACAAACTTTCCCTCTCCAATAAAAGAAGTATGCCACCTTGGAAAACTTCCCTTGATGACTTGACAGAACCTCCCTCGATCCCTGGAACAACTTCTCCAAAGGCCTAGAAGTTTGACCCACTTTGCAAGACACTTTGACTCAATGAGCTTTGAACATTCCTGACTTGTCTGAGAACTTGCCTACTGAGTGAATTTGAAACTTCCCTCCATTTTGACCCAATTTTCAGTACTTTACCTCAAAAACCATGGTTTTTAAGCAACTTTGACCCAATTTATTTTTTGCAGCTTATTACTGCCATACTAAAGCATCATCATACTCACGAACGACAATCGGAACGATCCAGGAACATCATGTGGACCTAACTTAGATAACCTGTTATTTTGCGATAATACAATCCTAAGCTTTCAGAAGAAACTCGGCAGGTTCCTGCAGTGCATAGACGGTCGACAACAGTGGTATACTGTTTGGCTGGATCTGTTTTCTTTGAGTACATGTCGAATATAGCAAAGGGCTAAGATCGAGCGGCACACATGACCTACGCACAAAAAGATTCGCATTTGTATGGAATGAGCTACCATATAATGAAGTTGACATGAAAAAAAGTACTACCATCGTTCCTTCATGCACAGGTAGGCTGAAGGGTCTTGATCGCATCGTTAAATGGGCGCAAAAGCCGATCATATGTAAGGGGGATGATAGCTTTGCGGTACACCGGGAACTGATCGTGCAAAAGGGGAAACAATTCGCCAATCAATTCATGAAGTGTGTCATGGCCGATAAGTTCTAGGTAGGGCAAACCTGTTAATGCAGCTGAGTGTGCCCTGTAAATCTCCTCATAGCTAGTGTGACCAAAAAGCTGTTTAATGATCCCGTATTCATCCTTATCTTTGTAAGCTCCGGTGAGAAAGACAACACCACCACGAGCAGCGTGTAGTTCATGAAGGAGAACAGCGTACAATGCTACCCAGATAAACGATTCGAGATCATGATGCAGGCCTTGAACGACATGTTGCTTCGGATAGGGGGCAGCCGTCGATGTCAAAATGGTAACAATGTGACCCATATATGGTTCAGATGTGTACCGTATGCTGTACAAGCAAATATAAATGAAGTGCTCCATCACTAAGTTGTTACCACTTTGAACATCACGGTTATCTGCTGCCAATAGGTAGTCACGTCGCAAAAATAAAAGAAAGAACAGATTTACGCTTATTTCAGGTCCAGGAGTATCTGTTTGACGGGGCACCAATTGACCGAATTCGTTCCATACACATTCTTTCGAAAGTTCAATATCGGCAATGAATCCGTATGCGCCCTGCTCTGCGCTGGGATTTACGGATATCAAAACATTCCCAGCGCTGATATCACGATGAAGACGATGTTCTTTTTCGAAAAGATGTCGGTGGCCTAAGAATCAGGACGGAGGAAGGTGAGTGAGACTGAGTGAAAAAGATGACAGTGTACCTTGAATCGCATCTCTCATCGCGAGGACAAATTCCAAAGGGGAATCATATCTCCAAATGGGCTTCCCTACGCTCAGCAGTACTAGCCGGTGCAGGACGATACAATTGTCTTGGAAAGGTAGCTCCTTCATCTCGCGAAGGAGTTTAGAAGTGATGGGCTGCAGATCAGAGGTGATGGGCTCTCCAACATATCTGTACATCACATCACCGCCGATCGCGAAGCGTGCAACACCTGGACATTCTGGAGCAAG
>QLOY01008532.1:0-17896 GCA_003313965.1 Megacollybia marginata
GGACCAGACCGGACCGCGGTCAGTCTAGTAAATACTAGTAAACAAATGGCGGGCAGGGTGGGCAGGCGCACATGATACATTTATAGTAGTGCTAGCTATACTGTCTAAGGGTGGATATAACCTGCTGAGAAGCCTTTTTAGTCCCCAGGGTTATAACCACATATAAGCCTTTTTTAGAAACTGGATGTAACCAGCTGGAAAGGCTTTCTGCTATGGCAAAGGGTGTATTCAAGATGATACCAATTTTGCAGCACTAGATACATTGGGACCTGCTGCAAATGAGGAGGCGGAGGACATGGCCAGGCACGAGGTTCACTCGACAATGCTCTTCAATGAAGATGTCATTGATCTGACGGAACTATACTGGGCATGACATTTTTGTGGATGAAGTCTTCGACTTACTCGACCCCGGGACCCTAGTAACACAACACTCATCCCCTCAGACAACCAGTGATAGCCCTGTTAATTTCAGAAAAGACTTATCACCCACTCACTGAGTTGTTGATGATGATGCCGATTCCCATCAGCCATTCCCACAAGACTCTCAGCACCTTGATGATGAGATGGTTTCACTACCAGACAATCAAGATAACAGAGCAAAATCACCAGTGAGCTCACCACTCCCAGTCTTGTCCAAACGGAAGATTGATAGGTTGGATCAAAGTCTAATAATCAGGGGCATCAGGAAAAATTTGGGAAAAAGTGACTAAGGCCCCGGTGTCCCTAGTGTCCTGGGACATCCCAACACATCCTGAGGTGTCTTAGGATGTCTTAGGGATGTCTTGGGTTGTCTTAGGGATGCCTCAGGATGCCTCTGGATGTCCCAGGACACTTTGAGGACACCGGGACACTGGGGCCTTAGTCACCTTTTTCCTGATGGGGTCATCCAAGAGGTGACGGATGAGAACAGAATGAGCGAGGCAAGCTGAGGAACAAGTGGAACTTGACTGTTGAGTGGTCAGCAACGGGGGAGAGGGTGGCGGCAAGGACAGCATAGCGGGTGACTTCTAAATAGAATGTTATTGTGACACGAACCTTTAGAATCCCACTGTCTTATTATCGTATCCCACTGAAATGATGTCATCCCACGGATTTGCTAAAAAAGGCATCCCACTATCCCACTGGTTTGGTATAGACTCCGTCACATCGCATGTTGCAAGTGTTCTGTCCAACAGCAATCGGATGTTTCCATTCTCACACTTCGAAGATGACTAGCACTCCATTCTGAGTGATGGAAGTCGAGCAGTCCTGTCCCCGTCATATAGCGATGGCAGAACGAACTCTGCCTTCAGCTGGTTTTTCTTCAATAGACCACCTTTCAGATTGCCATTCATTGCTTCACACAACTCCTTAACGAAAGCTAGGGGCGAGAGTGGAGTGTAATTTTGCTGTCCAAGTTACAACTTGAACCCGAGTGCATTCATGCAATCTATGTGTTTCTGAACTAGTTCTTTGCACTTGTCGTCCGCGGTTCCAGAGTCGTTATTGAGGAAACAGTCGTTGCGAGCTGATTTTGTTTGCGGACAAGCGCAGCATCTGTAAATGGTTTGAAGCATTGCCACTGCCGAACCTGACATTGCTTACGGCTTCAATCCTTGTGGATTCAGAGGATTCTGCTTGGGGTCTGTTGGGTCGTATGGCTTACTAGACCACCAAGACGTAATCTAGTATAATTAGCGGGTGACTGCGAGCCATAATCAGAGGAACTTGCCGAGCCGAGCATGAGAGTGGAAGCAGAAGCGTGATCGTGACCACAAAATGGAACCATTTTATATAGGCCGCTTTCTCATTGCCATGCTAATGCCATGAAGCCCCACACCACTGCTCTGTTGTATTTTATAATAGGCGTATATGGCCAGAGCTGCAAGAACAGCGGGATTCAAAATGGCTCCTCCTGTGCTTGTCCAGTTGGATTCGGGGGCTCTGACTGCTCAAATCCAGCTTGCGGCAGCGATTTGTTCAGTTCGAATCGGCCATTGACAACTTCCCAGTCGAATGGCTTTCCAAATATCACTGCTTCGTCCTGTTCATGCGAAACTGGCTGGTCTGGACTTGGCTGCAATGTGTGCACTTCGTCTGCTGCCTGCCAGACTGCGTTTTCAGCCTCGGGCCACTCAAGTTCGGATTCTACTAGTGGCTTGGATACAGGAATCAATAGCACCCTTGTTTGTAACCGGGCAACTCAGGTCCATGCTTCAGGCCAAATGAGCTGCAATGTTATCGTCCGTGTTCAGCTTCTCGGATAATCAACGGACTAACATTCATAGAATCCTACCCTCCAAGCTATATACCCCCGTCTCAGCATTCTCAACATCATGCGAACTCTAGACCCTACACTCACTCCCATTCCAAACGTTACTTCATTCGGAACTGCAGGCTCTATCTTCGCCCAACTATTCTACGACGGCGTCGAACAATTCTATTGCTCCGCAAACTCCTGTGTTCAAACTATCACCAATGCCGCAACCGGAAATAGCTCATATGCCTGTCAGAACCTTCAATGCTCCTGTATAGCGGGTACCTCATTCTGTGGCGGTTCAGGGGCCAACACTCTCGATCTGACAAACATCATCAACACCCTGGGTGGTTCTCTCACCATCGATTGTGATGGTGTTGACAATTCCACCCAACAGGCCGCCTGTAACTTTGAGCAGAGCACGCTTCAAAGCGTGTTCGGTGCATCTGGGCTTGCGCTCAGTGGGTGTACGTTTGGTGAATGTGTCAGACAGGATGTTCTTGACGGCACGACTTCTTCAAATTCTACATCCACATCCACTGGCAATCATCTCGGTGGTGGTGTCATTGCTGGGTTAGCCGTCGTTGGCGCGCTCATCTTGCTCGCTTTGGTCTGTTTGTTTATCGGACTTGTCATGCAGCGCAAAGCCAGACGTGCGGGGTTCACACCGTTAGGAGGTGCACGAGCGGGTATCAGCTGGTCCAGCATCACTTATGTAGTCGCAGGATCAGGCAACAGAGGGTTGTTCGGAAAGCGAAAGCCTTCTTCTTCAGGCTACACCGATGATAAAGTCATTTTGGACTGCGTCAGCGGTACCGTCGCACCCGGTCAAATGATGGCTATTCTAGGTCCCAGTGGTGCAGGCAAGACCACCCTAGTCGAAATCCTAGCAAGAAAACATAAAAGTGGGACCATCTCTGGTTCCGTCACCTTCCCGTCCGCATCCTCCAACTCTCTGAGGATAGGCTTTGTATCACAACAAGACATCCTCCCACCTATGCTCACAGTCTACGAATCCCTCCTTTTCGCCGCTCGTCTCCGTTTACCCGAAGGCATCTCCGATTCCGAAAAACATGACAGAGTAGCAAAGCTTCTCACCCAACTTGGCTTGGAGGATGTACGCAACACCCGGATAGGCGATAGTCGGACAAGGGGAATAAGCGGGGGAGAAATGCGTCGTGTCTCAATAGGCCTCGAACTCATCGCCAGCCCCGACATCCTCATTCTCGACGAACCAACCAGCGGATTAGACTCGGTCTCTGCCTCTCGTGTCGCCAATCTCCTCCATTCTATCGCGCATGATTCGGAAAACCCAACTGCGGTTATAGCTTCCATTCATCAGCCCAGTTCGCAGTTGTATCACATCTTTGATTCCATACTCGTCTTGGCCCATGGGAGAACGGTGTATGAGGGTAAAGGAGGATTTGCACCCGCTGAACATCTTCAGAGTATAGATGGGGTGCAAAAGTATCCACAAGGATACAACGTTGCGGATTACCTTTTAGAGGTTGCTAGTGACCCCCCTCTCGTCATTTTCCAACAAAAGCGAAAAACACAGTCTGATGAGATAGATTCTGAGAAGGGGAATGGTGCCTTTTCTGAAAAGTCATCTTCTTCGGGTTTAGCGTCTTCGTCGATTCGGAGGACACGCTATACAACGACGTTCCTTACTCAACTCGAATACCTATCAGGTCGGGAATGGAAGATCCTCCGACGGGACAAAACACTGTTTTTCACTCATCTAGCTGTCGCTGCCGTTCTAGGTGTTTTCTGCGGAGGGTTATACTTCCACACAGGTATCACTATCGCCGGTTTCCAAAGCCGAGTGGGGTGTTTGTTCTTCCTAGGCGCCTTGATTGCGTTTTCGACGCTTAGTGCGTTGTATAATGTTGTAGAGACTAGACCCTTGTTTTTGCGAGAGCGGGCAGGTGGGTATTATAGGTACGTTTCATTCGTTTCTGGTCTCGGAGCAACCACTGAAGTACTCGATATAGTCCTACGGTATGGTTGCTGGCCCGATTCATGTTCGATGCCGTTCCATTACGGATCATACCTACCATCGTAGTGTCCACGATAACCTATTGGATGGCAGGTTTAGCCAAAGACCCAGCACACTTTTTCAAATTCCTCTTCATCCTCGTTCTCTACACTCTTGCAATGACGCTCTTCAACTTTCTCCTTGGAACACTCTTCAATAACGGTGGAGTCGCAATCTTGCTTTCGGCACTGACTGCATTGTATCAAATGACCTTTGCTGGGTTTTTCGTTCATCTGGATTCGATACCCCCGGTTTTGAGGTGGTTGCAGTGGCTTTGTCCGTTGAAGTACTGTCTTGAGGCATTGAGTGTCAATGAAGTAGGTTCGGGATTGATGATTGAGGATACTCTCGAAGGAGTTCCCATTTCGGTTTCGGCAGAGTTGATTATGAATTTGGTGAGTCTTTCTTTTGCTTTCTGTCACAAGTGAGAATTAACGTTTGCGCGATAGTTGTTCGGGTTTGGGCCTAATAATTATTATCGGGATGTACTTGTTCTCTTTGCGTTCATTGCCGGGTTTGGTATTGGGGTTATTGGGGTTGTGTGGTTGACGCTAAGAGAAAGACGGTAGCTTTAGTCGTGTGTATATTGTGCTTCTTCAGAGTCCTCAGAGTCTTCTAAACCTTTGCCACAATTATTAGGACAATGAACTGTATCGACCGACCGTCTACTAGACACTACGCCCACCTTCCTGCATATCTCTCAAGTCCGGAAGAGCCCACTTATCCATCCATTCTGATTCCAATATCTGCTGGGCAGTCGGCCTCTCTTGCGGATTATATGCGATCATGGGCTTGAGCATCGCAAACAAAGCAATCTTCTCTTCCTCGCTGACTTCCTCCATTCCATGTTCTCTCCTTGGTTTCTGAACAGCGAACTCGAATCGCTGTTCCCATGAGCCTCGCGACCGACCGTCTTTTCTTTCTCCATGCACATCGAACCATTTATCACGGCTCTGCCACCTGTTCCACCAGTCGGATGGTAACTTGCCAAGTATATCGACGTGCTCTGCAATCACCTGTTCCTGGTGGGGAAGGAATACGTCGAAGAGCGGACGCTGGCCGAGAATAGAAAAGATGGTACATGCGAGGGTCCAGATGTCAGCAGGGAATGAGATCGGTGCCTCTGGTAGAAAGTAAGGTTCTGGTGATCTCGATGGGACCGGCGTGCTCGAGTGATACCGTTTTGTGATGGAAGGCATAAAAGACTCGCTAAAATCGATCAACATGATGCGAGCTTCGGGAAGAGGGATCTTCTCGCTATCTTCTCCAAACCAAACAGGCATGATGGCATGCACGGGTACACCATCACCCAATGGCTTCTGGTCGAGGCGTTGGACGGGCTCGAGATTCGGTTGCGAATACTTTTCGTACAATTGATCGGGGGTGAGGTTGTCTATGCTGTTGGGTAGACATAGAAGAATATTGCCAGCATGAAGATCTGGAAAGAAGTAAGCTACAGCGGTGGTCGACATAGATTTACGAACCAGAATGAACGATTCCCATAGAATGTAAGAAGGCAACAGCCTGAATAAGTTGAGCGATAATGGCTCGGGCTACAGACGGTTGGAATAGGTGGTTGATTGATGCGTCTTGGGCATGAGCTATGCTGACTCTTGCGGGAGTGGTGACAATGCATCTATGTTTACCATTAGGGCCATTGATGTCGAATTCATCCAGCAGGAGCGGTATAATACCACTTCCTGGATGTGTCTCCCTAGGTTTTGATTTCAAGAGGCGCAGGATATCACTCTCCGCCTGCTCACGATGAGCAACCAAGACCTTAACTGCGACATAGCTGGCCGTCTTCTGGTCTCGCGCAAGCCACGTAATTGAGTTGGTGCCAAAACCTAGCTTGTGCACAATGTAGTATCGATCATTGAGCTGATCACCAATAACTGCAGGGTGGTAACCACCTGGACGGTAGCGTTCGAAGGGCTCAACGCCTTCAAAAAGGGGATAAAGTATTTTGAAATCCATGTTAGTGGCTCGATTGCTGTTAAGCGCCACCACCCCGAAGATAGTTACAGGCTTGCCGTCAAAAGGGGGGTAAAGTATTTTCAAATCCATGTCAGTGTCTCGATCAATGCTATTGGATACCACCACCCGAACGGGAGCTACAGGCTTGTGAAGACGTGAGGTCGAACGAAAAGCAATGGAAGGTGCAGACGAAAGTCGCAAACCAAGTTGTTAATGGCTCGTGACACTAGGTTGTTCGGGACATACTACATATGTAAATGTTAACATGTTAACAGTCAGCTATCAACTTGAATACGATCGTATCTACTTGTAGACGAGCTTGTCGCCCGTCTTAATAATGCTAAAATCATTGGTAAGATGAGCGTCAAACACCGAATGAACCCTGTAACGCTATTCATTGTCTCTGACTCTCCGGACCGTTCAGAACGCGTCGAGATTGGTTGATGCGAAGGTACGTCACTATCACGTGCGCCATCTGCTTCTTGCGCCGTCCCTTCCAAGAGCTCGTTGGGTTTGCTTTAATTCTTGCGCTCATGCGTGGACCATACCGTGTATACCTTCCTCGCAACATTGCTCTCGATAAGTGTACTTTGCCATAGCGTCTCAAGATGAATGGAATTGTTCCCAGCTACTTCTGTGTCGCAATATAGCTCTGAAACATCTGCTTTGTCGTCCAAGAGCCCAGAAGACAGTACACTCAATAGCATTCTGTCCGTCACAAAGTTACACGGGCGCCATTTGATTCATAACTCCGGTCGTTCTGGTCGCTTCACGTGTAATAGCACCCGAAACCCTATTCTATTTCGTGAATACAAGATCTTCTGGCTGTTTTGATAATTCACGTGTCAGCTTGCGAGTTTGTAAGAGCGTACGGAACAGCTCTACAAGATGAGCCGCTCCCAGTAGGCGATACCTTGTATAGGTTGGGTTAATCCCTTCTGGGCACACCTGAAATTCAAAGGAGAGGCAAGTATTTGTGCTTCTCTTGCGCAGGATAACATCAGCTTAGACAGAATCTAGCTGCCACCCTTGACGATTGGAGGGCTTTCAAGGCTCGGTCTTTCGCCTCGATGCGCACTAAGACCAATTCCTGAATCACCTTTATGCGGTATACTTCTTTATTCTTCTCTCGCATTGGAGACGGTTCTGTCGCACTCGGATGACGACTCATGTCATCGATGACTCATGAGAATTGCGCTGACTCCAGCTAGCGCCGGCTGGTAGTAGCAGCTGACAACCCTGGAACCTGCCAGCTGACGCCAGCTGGAGTCGGGAAGGTGACAATATTCGGCTTGACGTGAACTGACGGCTACTGGCACCACTGAACCAAGAAGAATGAGGGAAACACCCCTTCTACAGTCCGTGATAGCATCAGTCTCGAGCCCTATATGAAATGCTGGAGAACAGGAATACTTATAACGATGTTGCTCTCCCTCAGTGTTGTCCAAATCGTTTTTTCAGTCTGTGCTCTCGCAACCGCTGGTAGTGGCCCTATCGAGGACCAGGGCTATGTGCAATACCAAGGAGCTCTGAATACGACTCCCAACATCACTAGTTTTCTTGGCAGTCCTGTTGTGGACCTAGGCTATGCACAATACCAAGGAGCTGTGAATACGACTCTTAACATCACTACCTTTCTTGGCATCAGATATGCCGCTGCACCAGTTGGTAAGACACATTCTGCCCTTTACATACAACTTGGTTGACTGTCTCTAGGTGATCTTCGCTTCAGAGCACCACAACCTCCTGCAAACGTGTCCGGCGTACAGCTTGCAGTCACCCTTCCACCCGAGTGTCCTCAAGCAGCATTTGGGAACTCTTCAACTAATCCTTTCCTTCGGAGCAGAGCAGGAACGTTCCGAACTACTGAACCAGAAGATTGCTTGTTCTTGAAGTTTGTTATCCTCACTTCCAAGCTTCCGCGATGTTGACAGATGTCATGTAGTGTTTATACCCCCACCAACGTGACAGGGCCATTGCCTGTGGTCGTATTCATTCATGGCGGAGGGCATGTCTGTTCTAACAAGCTTACAGTGATTGATATTGATCTAACAGATACATTTATGGCTCCGCCAACTACTTTGGTGATGGATCGGCGCTAGTTCCAGAGTCCAACAATGGTGTCGTGGCTGTCTTTATCCAGTATCGCCTCGGAGTGTTTGGTGAGTGGTACGTTTTTCAGCATGATAGATAGTAATGTTCAGGTTTCCTATCGAGTGCGAAGGTGAAGGAAAACGGTGTACTCAACGCGGGTCTTTGTACGTTCTTGATTTTCTCTCCTTTGGTAGCTTTGATGACGTGCAACGGAACAGTGGATCAAGATTTTGCTCTCAGATGGGTCAACAAAAACATTCATCTTTTTGGTGGCGACCCTCAGAGGGTTACGATTTGGGGAGAATCGGCAGGTTAGTGAGGTCTTTATCCTCATGAGGTTAGATCACCATCTGTCTGTCAGGCGCTGGTTCTGTTATGCTACATGTCGTGGCGCAAAATGGAAGAACCGAACCGCAACTGTTCCGAGGCGCTATTACAAGCTCCAGCTTCCTCCCTTCACAGTATGAATACAATGCACAGGTTCCAGAGGTTCGTCAACCCTGTTCACTATCTGTCGTGCTTCAGTGCACATATTTTGATTTTAGACCATGTTCAACGAGGTTGCAGCACAAACAAAGTGAGCTATTTTCTGCATTGACCCGTAGAACTCACACTTTCTCCAGCTGTGAAAGTGCCGCCGATGTTCTGACTTGCTTGCGCAATGTGGACTTTGATACTTTACAAGCTGCCAACACGAACATTACCAGCAGTGCCTTTTTTGGCACATTTGACTTTGTTCCTGTTGTCGACGGAACCTTTATTACTCAGCGCCCATCACTCTCCCTGGAACAACGAAAAGTGAATGGAGTATGTGTGCTTTCTCCCTCTTGGCCTTCCAATATCTGTCATTATAGAAAGCTCTCTATTCGGTTACAAACACCTTTGAAGGCAGAATTTTTGTCTCCCCAAGCATCCCTTTGAATGCATCCGAATACGCCAGACAGCTCTTTCCTAACTTTGATCCGGCATTGGACCATGCTACTGCTCAAGTATATAATGAGTCGGGAACCGATCTTGACGTCGACATCGCGATCCAGGGAGAGTCCATATTCATTTGTCCCACTTACTTCATGCTTGACGCGTTCTCTGGACGCAACTTTAAGGTAAGATACTCTGAAACAGTACTCAGCTCGCACCCTGGACTACATGAATAGGGCGAATTTGCTATACCACCTGGCAATCACGGTGACGACCTCTTGTATTACCTTGGTGGGAACACTCCGACTTTTAACAATCCCGACTTTGTCAAGGCCTTTACTCACTCGTTCTTATCCTTTGTGATGTTTTTGAATCCCAATGTCAAATTTCAACCTACTATTACTCCAGATGTCTGGCCTATATTTTCCTCTGGACATACAGAGATGTTGTTCAATAGGACAGATGCAGGGCAACCATTGATCAAGACTGTCACAACGGATAGTGCTCTTCTGGAACGCTGCAAGTAAGTAATTCTTGTTGATCGGGTAAGGTTTGTTTGAATTTCATGTTCAGGTTTTGGCACAGTGTCACTGCACAGACTGCGCAATGAGGCTATCTCTCATTTCTGAATTGATATATATATACATTGTAAGGCAAATATTGTACAACTGTGTAGTTACTTTTATGAATTCATACCCTTTTGACACCCAGATAAGTGCCAAAGATTAGGTGCCCAACATTTTGTTTTATTTTGTTTTATATTCTCTTATCTTGGAGTGATGCCTAATTGCATAGGATTGTGGGATTACGAAAAAGGAGATGTGCTGTGGGATTGACTTTTTGACTGTGGATTAGCTTTGTGCTGGGATTGTGCTCTTAGCTGTAGGATTACACTGTCTGCTGTAGGATTCCTGTTTTCAGCATTGTTTATTGTAATCTGGAGTCTCCCCGGCCCATACACTGCACCCAATATAGACTAATATTGACAATATGCATTTAACCGAAATTGTACAAACATAAGCTTTTGATGCACTGTAAATTATTCAGTGGACCTAAAGGGAACACAATACTTTACTTACCTTGATCATACTAGTCCTCAAGGGGGTACCACAAAATCAATGAGGTACCAGGGGTTGTATAAAAATTTAAGGCCTTGGATGACAACCCTCCCTCTCTCCCTCCACATGACTTTACCTTCCTAAAATGGTATGGTCACTTCCAAAAATAGTACACACCTGTCCCATCTCAATAGACATGTTTCAGACTTGAAAATACTTATCTGTGGCATTGTTATACATTGAATTAAGACTAATTTGACTGCTGGAAGCAACTCAGATGATTTTTTGACTACTTGCCTTATTGGGACATGACCACAACAAATAGTCTGCTATAGCTTCAGCCACTCCCAAAGAGCATGCAGATTGATCTCCTTAAGCATTCAGCATCTATTTGACTTACAAAAATCCTCAAAAATCATGGGGTCACCTAAAATTTTTGGCAGCCTGGCAGCCAACCCTCCCTCCCTACCCACAGTATGGGATTGCCGGTCTGGTACCCCTTTGCCAGTCCTCAAGGCAAGATCGGCAGTTGATCAAAAGTATCAAAAAATTTCTGGCAGTACAAAGATGCCACCAGCTCCTCCAACTCCTCCAGAGGCTCCGCAGCTGGCATCTTCAGTCCTTCCTTCCACCTGTCCAGTAAGAAATCAGAATAGCATGAAATCCAGTATACTTACCTGCACCTAACTACAGTCTTCCAGATGCATCTGACCCATGGGATAACTGAGCCCAGGTATCCCATGCATATTGTATTTGTGCCCAATTACAGTACATGACCCATGGATATCCATGCACATTGTGTTGAATCTTGAAGCAAGATCCAATCAACTACAAGAATCTTTCATGAGATGAAGAGCAGCAACTTATACAACAGAGCTGATTGCATGCTGTATTACATAATATCGGACCATAAACTGACAATGGATTCACCCTTTCAAGAAAATGCAGCAAGTTTTTTTTTACAAAGATGATTATACACCAAGTAACAGTACAAATTGCACAAGTAGCTAAAGGGCTGTAACTTTCTCAAGACTGCACTGCAGATGCACTCCCAAGAAAGCCACAGTCCGATACAAAAGGCCTATCAGTACAACAATGATAAGATATTCTGGAAACTGGTTAGAACATGGCTAGTTTCAGAAACCTCCTACTGAGTTAAGCCTGAGGCAGAAAAAGGTGTTGGAACAAGGAAACAGTCAAAACATCTGAGGTGTTAGAAAATCATGGCCTTCAGAACTCCTCACCAACTTCATGGGTCTTATCATCAAACTTGTGCACATTCAACATGTGTTTGTATCATGTTCCACCTTTCTTGTCTCATACATATTCATTTTGGACTTTGTATATAACATATGACTACCACATGTCCTTATCTATACCCTGGTCTCTTAGTATATAAATAGGGACATATCCCTGTATATTCTTTAGTTTCGATATTAGTTTCTTCTCCTGTTCATCAATAGAGTGAACTACTTGAACTATGAGTCAATTGACATTGTGTCTCCATTGATTTGAACAGTTTGTTAACATGAGGCTGGTCAGTAAGTGACTAAACTCAGAAAAGACTTACCTGGTCAGTGATGTTCAAGGGACAGAAACAACAAGGAAAGAACAGGGTAGTCAAGACAGAATATCTAAAACCAGTTAGAAAGTGAGCAGATCCAGAGACCTCTTACCAAAACCAGCCAGAAAGCAAGCAGTTGGGTTATAACAATGAATGCAGCCAACAGAATGGGTTCTGCCCACTCTTCCAAAGCCTACAGGCCAGTGCCAATAATCATTCAATGAAAATATCCCACAGAATAGTTATTGTCAGCACAGGAAAACCAAATTGTGATTAGTTAAGGAGCTGGAAGCCCCTTATCACTGTCAAACAAAGATAAATCCCCCAGAACCTACTGCAGATACCAAATGAAGCTGCTCCTGTCCCTCGTGCAGAGCTCAGAGTGAGAAGAGGTGCTCCAAGTAGATCTTGCAGCATAGAGCCAACAAAAATAATCTCCCAGAACCAAGTGTGGAGTCGGCATTCAACATTATTCACAGTATTGCACTGTTAAACCACAGAAACCCCCAGAATCAACAGAAATGATCTCCCAGAACCCAAAATGAGGATAAGCAAGGGTCACTATATTGCTATATTTAATCGGTCTATGCCCACTAAGGACAAGGTCAATGATCTTTGATGGACAGGGTTGATCAGACCCACATCCCAAAAGCTTCACCAGTACCCCAACTCCCAGCTTCTATAAGCACACACCACCCACCCAAGGCAAAAGAAAGAAGGGGAAAGCCACCATGGTGATAGTACGAAGGGAAGACACCCAAAGTAGACAGCCCAGAGTAAAATGTCAGGGAAGGTAAATCTGAAACTTCCACCTGTCAATCTGGGACCTAGGTAATAGAACATTCATTCTATGCCCAAAATTATCTTCCTAAGCTCAACAATGACTTCCCCTTGCCAGCAAGCAGGCCCCTGGACTAAGTTTAGTCACATTTCAAGCCCATCTCATATCCCTTCAAGCAGCAGACTACAAACACCATGTTTGCTGTGTGTTTTCCACCAAGTTCATATGAACAATCCTTTTTCCCCACAACAACACATTCAAATCTACACTACCTGATAGCTACATGTATACATGTGACATTGTACTGTGCAACATGACAAACACATCAGCTCCACCTCAGTGACACATATGAACTGTTGTGTTTCTGTCATGTCAATGATGTGTCAGAATATTCTTACCTACAGAGAGTAGAAAAAGTTATGAGTTTAAGATAGCTTGTGTTGTCAATCAGTACTTGTATCAAGCTAGGATACAGTACATTCAGTTAGGAATCAGTTTGAATACTCTTGAACCTAGACATTTGAGATGTGGGCAAACACAATGTTTCATTCACAACATCAGCATACCAACTCAATTTACTCCAGTGGACCCTTAGACAGGCTTCACACCACATAAATCGGCAGACAGCTCTGTGAATACATTCACAAGAAAACCCATCTACCATCACACACCCACAACTTTCAGGGCCAAGGAATACATTCCTATAGCTTACACACCTTGCAAGATTTTTACCTTACAAGTTATTTGCTATTAAGACCTTATACTCTCAAAAAGCAAAACCACAAACTTGTTCAGCACACCCACCAATCAGTTTATGAAGCACTTCTAGTCTCATGACCATGTTAGTGCTCATGACACCTGTATCAACCTTGGCAGGACTGACTCTGAAAATTGATTCTTCTTCATTGCCCACTGCTGCCAGAATCTTGGTCAGCTGTTCATGGCCAGTTTGCTGCATGTCTAGCACTGACAACTCATAACAAAAATTCAACTTGCTCAGCTCCCACAAGACTTCTTTGACCAATGATACATCCATAGCCAAGCCAGTTGTCCACTCAGTCCCTTGCCAATACAGCTTCTTCACTCCTACTTTGTTGATATGCCAGTTTTGTGGCTAAGCTTATAAACTGGCAATGTTATCAACATAAGTTTGATTATAAGGTTGAGATGTGTCTATTAACTCGTCTATAGTCTGGCACTACATCTAGACTTGGTGACTGAGTATGCATCTAGACTTTGAAACTCGTTTGCGGTCATCTTTGTTTGAGACTAGGCTGTATACTGAGTTTGGTCATACTTAAACATGGCTAGTATAGTTAATTGGTGTCATTGATGATCCTAGACGAGTTGAACTCTCAGGGATTCATGTCTAGTGCTAAGAACTGTATTACGGCTATGATTTGTGACAATCATGATGAAAGTAAATGGGTTACCTTATGGTTCACCATGTACCTGCAGCATGGTTATTGTATGAATAGTGATACGCACTGGTAAGTAAATGGGTAAACGTCTTACTCACGCTGTTAGGCTTGAGGCGTGCTTGTTAGGCTAGCATTAGAGCAAGGCTTAAAGGAAAGTAACTAAGTACTCATTTACTTACCAGCCCTACCAGTGCATATTACTATTCATACAATAACCATGCTGCAGGTACACAGTGAACTGTAAGGTAACCCATTTACTTTCATCAGGTTATGGGCCCCGAATAGCTTGAACTGGTACAGTCATTTGGTGATTAACTGGTCTTACAACACTTGGGTAGTAGTAGCTTCCACTGACATTGAACCGACAGCCTACCTTAATAATATAACCATCCCAATGTACACTACATAGGGCATACCTTTCTTATACCCTAGGCCAGGCCCTGCAGTTGTATGCAGCCGCCAGCTCGGGAAGAAGCATAGAGACTTCATTCTCTATGTTTGGACATATGGACCCTCTGTGCTCTGTCTGCCCTTTACGTCAGTAGTGTAACATGGACATTTTGGTTCATAGGTAGTTAGTACAGACATTCCCCTTAGTGGTCCTAAGTCCCTTTCAAAGTCAATTACTGTCGACATGCTGTTGAAACCTTAATACCTGAACATCGATCTTCGGATCTTGTTCCAGACTATTTTTGGTTTGCACTTTGCCAGGTTCCAGGGCTTTATACTGGAAATCAAACTTTGTACAAGGCTCCACTGAGCTGTAGAAGTTTGATTGAGTGCAACCATATGGTTGGGAACCATCTATTCAAGGAACGATATATGCATCTGTTCTAGACGTCTGCCACTAGGAACTTCTGCCTTAGTCAAACCTATGGAAAAGTCCACCCAGGATAAAACCCTAAAGGATGACCATAGTTAGGACTTTGGATATAGTTGCGGATAAGCACTTTGTACCCAACATCTAGAAAGAATTAAACAAGCATGTCTTCCTTAGATGAAATGTTCTAATAACAAGGAATTAAACCTCCCATGCGATAAGGAAAGACGAATTCTTTGACCACTAGGTATTTTAGTACATTCCAGTCAGGATGATGTAGAAAGTCCTGATGGACCGAATGTACTGAAGGATAATCACCACATGATTCACCAATTCAGACTATCCACCCATATGAATCGTGACGTACGAGATCCATCACCCGATCTCTATGCTGGATTAACCACCACTGTCACATAGATTCTAACCTCACCCACAGTAAAACTTTTAAACTTTCAAATATCAAATTTGAAATGTCTTCCACCTCTGCCACCAAGATCACTGCCACAATCCCCACCCTTAAGGGCATGGATAACTATTTCAAGTGGGCCTTACTCTTAAGGCCTACTTTATGGTACAAGGGCTTTGGCTTATTGTCTCCGACAAAAAGAAAATGCCCACTCTGACCATAATTCCAGCTGTCCCACATGAAGTGGATTCTACCCTCAAAGTGGTTATCAGGATGCAAAAACCTGAAACCAATAATCAAGATGCCATTGATAAATGGGTAGAAGATGACATGCAGGCAAATGGTATCATGGTACTATACTTGGATATTGAAATCCAAGAAAAGTATATAAAAGATACTGCTGCTGAAACCTGGAAGGCTTTAGAAGCCCAATTCGGGAAACCAAGCCAAATAGCTGTCAATACATTATATAATGAAATGATGAATTACAAAATTCTTGACAGCAAACAAGAAGGGAAAGATTTCCCTCAACAACTTGCAATTAAATCTGGATTAATGTCCAGAGTGCATCAAGCTGGCCATAAACTTGAGAAGGAACAGCGAGTTATTATATTAACATCCACTTTATCTCCCAAATGGAAACATATGATTGATGCTGCACAAATGGCTAAAACATTCACATCTGTGGACATAGCCATTAAACTTCTTACTGAGAAATGGCTAAATGATAAAGCTAGTTGAAAGCAAAACCATACAGCCATGCTGGCCAAGATTACTGGGTTGCTGCGTTTCAGGCCTAAACCTTAGCAAAATCAAGGCCAAGGCCAAAATCAGTCTAGACCCAGGCCTTCTAATCAGCAGGTGCATACTAATAAGCCTAATATGCAGACAGCTCCAGCTAATGCGGGGGCTAAGACTGATGAAGAAAAGAAGAAGTTAAAGAAAGCAGCCAATCAGAGAAGGAAAGCCCATAAGAAGGCTAAATGAGCTGCAATGGCAGCTCAAGCAGAAGGAGATGCTGCAGAATATGTGATTATAGAAGCAACGAGTGATGTAGCTCTAGTAGCTGCAGAAAGCTCATCATTTAATAATAACGAAAGATCATATACAGTCCTTATGGCTGAAAATGATGAATTGATAGGACAAAATGAAAGAGCAGTGGACAATCTATACAGTCCACCTAGGCCTGGTACACCAGTCCACTCTACCATATTCCATGATTCGCCAGACATCTACACAGATGACTCTGATTGTTCTTCTGAACCTGATCACGAAGAAATTGATGAAATCAGGGCAGAATTGAAAATCAGAAACCCCAATATCAGCATCCCAGGAGCTTTGATAGAGGTTGGCAGACCTTTACCGGTCCCACCACCTCAGTCTTCAGCAGCTCCACTTCACTCACCAATAAGGCTCGAGATAAAAGAAGAAGAAGTTAAACACCTTATCAAAAAGGAAGAAACTTCACCTTCTGTTTCCTTCTCCCCAATGGTTGAACACATAAGATCAGTCTCTACAAAATTAGAAGATGAATATTTGTTCCCATTAGGTGCCAGACCAGCCACTGCTGCACCTAAAATTAGGAAGAGTGCATTTAGAAATGTACCACCTATTACTACACAAGAGGCAGCACAATGTGTTGCTAACTTGTTTGCAGAAGGACAATCTTCCTTACAACAGCAGTCCTTTCAGGAGGTACCCACTGAACCCTCCTCACCTGTCAATCCAAGCAGACCCAATCCCTTTGGAGGTAACATCGAACATATTGCGACTAAAGATAAAGGCAAAGAAGTCATTATTGAGACTTATAAATGTGATCTCAAAGATATTCCTGAACTTATCTGTCCTCTTCTGAGGAATTCCCATCTGAAGAATCCCTTTGAGAAATTATTCTCTCCAGAGCTTCCTGATGAAATTACTCCAGTTCCTATGGAACCTAGTAGTTCTCATCAGCCATTACATTCTAATTCTAGAGCTAATGATAGCAGCATGCATTATCATCCTACCTCTGAAATATCTAATGTACCCAATCCTACTGAGATGTCTTCAAGAAAAGAAGACATGTTTAGAAGAACTGGGGAGATTACTCCTCCTGATTCACGAGCTTGAACATGGATCCAATCACTTGAACAACCCATTGCTCGAAAATTAGAGGAAGGAGAAATTCTCAATAGAAAGAGAAAATCTCCAGTCAAAACAGTAATCACCCCAGAAGACTTATTTGACATGAGTTGAAAAGTGATTGGACCTGAGAAGAGGACAATGTATGACTATTATAGCAAATACAACATCCAAATCATCAATGAACTTATGCAGGCCCCTGTGCCTGATGTTAAGGTCATTTCTCAGTTACTCAGAGAAGTAGAGGATCTGTATACTATATGAAAAGTAACAGATTTCCTGGATAAACAGATCCAAAATGTTATGAATAACATAGAGGATCAGTTTCAGCAGGACCTCATGAACGTCCCTGCCATACAACAACTCCGGAAGAAACTTCATATTTGCGAAGACCTCATCAGTGGGAAAGCCAACTAAAGGTGGCAAGTACGAGTTCTATATATCATGTTACTGTCACTGTCT
>QLOY01008538.1:0-28936 GCA_003313965.1 Megacollybia marginata
TCCATGCCACTGCCAGGAAGATTTGCAGTACCCGGTTCGAAGAGTAAAGGACCCACGCTCTCCAAATTATCACTGCATTGCTGATAGGGATCTGCCCATCTATATTCAATAGATTTTTCCGAGGATGAGTAGAAGCTCACAGATAGCGCACCGAATACTTCACCCATCACGAAGAGAGTGATCGCAGCTTGTGGATACCCACTCAGGACCTGGATCGAGGTTGCGGTGCTATCCAAATGCCAGGCATTCATCTGGACAATGTATGCAACCGCATATACCACAAGGTATCCAAATTGTATCAGGAATTGAAGCGCGATCACCACGAACAGGGTCTTCGTTGAGGGATTTGAAGAAGCACGACGGCTGTAAGGAGTATTCTAGTTCTTCGATGTGGTCAGGCAGAGTTTACGTACGCTAGATGTACCAAAGCTGGCACGACAACGATACCAGCTGCCCCTGGCTAGTAATGAGCCCTGTATATAGCGGAGATCGTAGTCTTACCAAGGCATAGGGTATAAGTGAACACGTTGATCAGGTAATTGATTGCAATATCTGTGTGAGAGTTCACCAGGGCAATGTCCTGTGGGTCCACTGGCATGCTGAAGGTGGTTCTGGTAGTAAATTTCAGCTAAGTATTCCGTTAATGTACTACGGGTTTTATAACGGACGTAATAGCGGCTCAGCGCTCAGTGCTCAGCGACATTCACGGAGCCCATTGCCGGTAAAACCAAATGATTCAAAACGTGCTTTGAGTCTGGGCACTGACCGTCATACTGTGATCAGTAATACTACACTCCGGTATTGACCGTGAAGTGTATCGTGTATCTATCTCCGCCGGACTTCGTCGGACTTTCAAATAAATACACCGTAACTCAACTGTGCTTTGATGAGATAGGTATTTCGCCACCTCAGTTGTCCTATCGACACACTGATGCTAGCTTGAAATATAATCTCAAATTGAAAATTTCGGAAATCGTTTAGGATCATACCACTGAAGTGATCTCATCTTCTGATGGACCATCATGCATCATGATCAACGTTGCATCAACACAAGTGGTGCTTTAAATTTCAAGCCAGTACTGACTTTAATAATCTACATATGAGACACAGCACTAAGCTGTGTATGCCGCAGTGATTGATAGTCGAACTTTAATTAAATTTGTATGGTATGTAATCAACCTCTTGATAATCATGCATCATGTAGAACAACCAATAGCCGCAGAACGACCGGCCGCTAGCAAACACTAGCACCGGGCTGTGCTTCAAGCTGCAAGAATGACAGATAGAAAAATAAACTGCCCGATGGAGTGTTATCTGTTTGGGAGACGGCCATGCTTTAAGCTTAGGAGCGCTGTTGATATTGACGCTAACGGTATACTCCGAAGTATTATGTAACCGCATTAAGAACCTTGAGAACTTTGAGAATTAAGAGCTATGGAGAATTCTCGCTAGTGGGAAGTAAGTAAGATCGATTTGTTGTTATTATTTTGCTAAGCATTACATTAATCATGGTTTTCAGGTGAAGCAATTCGGAGAGCTTGAGAAAATAAAGCACTTAGTAACACCTCGAGCGCCTTCCTACGCCGGATTTCGGAGCGAACATTAATCACATGCCTCCCCCATTTTTTGCTTCGCCACCCTCTTTATACCGATAAGAAAGGATAAGAAGCCTCGAGTTGGGACAGACGGGCATGATGAGCCTTTTACGCTTGTTCGCTTCCGCAATCATGACTGCAATCAGCATCGCTCCGACTGTACTTACTCGACATTGACACCAGTGGATACCTGAACCATACTATGATCTCGTAGCGCGTTGAAGTCAATGCTCGTTTGGCTGGCCAACTCCCTTTGTAATCCTCGTCTGCCACCGAATACTCCGGAGCTAAAAACGCTCCGACTCGTTAGAAGTTACGGCATGATTACATAAACGCGGTCCTCACGGATGTGATAATGATACAGACTTGATACAGGAAGGAAGGAAGGAAGGAAGTGTATACACGGCACTGTTCCAATATTATTAGCTACGATTCACGCTTGAAAGTACCTAACAACGGACCTAACAACGCCGACCGATATCAGGATGCCAACGTCGGCTGCATGCCTAAGCGGGGCATTACGCGCACGTGTTGTCCTTCCAGCCGAACATGCCTGAGTATGTAATTTTGAGTTTCGAAGGTCAAACACAATATTCAGTGGAGTTCTCGCTCACTTTGGGGTTCTGTAGAGTCTAAAACATGAGTTCTGAGTATTTGGACTGGAATTGTTAGTCTGTGCTTGACTATTGGAGCTGGGCTGCAACCTACAAGGCCGACTGCAATGACAACCGGCATCTACCGGCATTGATATATAAGGAACCGAGGTCGGCGTTGTTAGGTCCGTTGTTAGGTACTTTCAAGCGTGAATCGTAGCTAATAATATTGGAACAGCTGTAGTGATTCGCCGATACTGGGAAGACTTCTCTCAGTGCCATCTGATAACAAACCGAGTGCATTGAAGACTTGAGGACCTGATTCTGTGATAAGCGTGGTGTGCGCCAAGCATTTGCAAGCAATGGAGACTCTTAGATGCGTATAATGCTCTCTAGACTAATCCGTACTTGGATTATAGATCTCCGTGCAAATTTACCACATAAAAAGCCGGCTGGAAGCACGTTCACTATTTCTCTAAGATCTTTATCCTTTCCGACTTTTCCAGACTTCACGGAGTGAACGATCACCATGACAGAAAGCCTGCCGCAGTGCATCCATACACTCGCAAGTTGCATTACTCTCCATAACCTACAGATTATCGATACTAAAGATTTACTGCAACTACCACAATCAAGTTTGCAATCGGATTGTGAGCAGGACGGTCAAGGTCAGTTTTATTCAAGGAAAATAATTGTATACAACAGCAACTCTTATGTAACATGGTTCCAAGCATGAAGTTATCGGCCAGCTCCATTTCAAGCTATTGCCTGTTTCCGAGGGAGAGCTTCTTACTCCTCCACGCCGTTCCAAGGTTACTATTCGACGTTCCATATCCTCGCTCTCGAATGCTAGTCAGAGTGAACCCTTATTACGAAATCGGAAATTTCCGATGTCCGTTCCGAAACTTGAGTCACTCACTGCAACGGGTTCCGTAGACTCTGCTCAACCTAGCCGACTTCCATTCACTGTATTTCTATCCGAGGGCTCATGTCTAGCATTGGTCTTACAAGTTCTTTCTGGCGTCGTCGTCTTCCAAGTTGAAATAAGCTTCCCCTACTATAATGACTCCTTCAAGACCTACTCTACTACTCTTTGATCTGCTGCTTATGGAAAAGACCTACGAAACATAACCATCAGTTCAACATTTGGTCGACACACTCACCTGGCACTTCGGGCATCCACTTTGCCCTCTCCTTACAGAAAAACTCTCCCTTAGGGGGGAACTTTTCCCTCGCTGGCTCATCAAACGATCCATAGGTGATGTATATGAAATCCCCCGCGTTTTCCTGTGCATCGTTCAGCCCTGTCTGTCCTTGGACGAGCCTCAACGGAAGACCCACCCCGTATTCTAGTAACCCACCTCCACACTCTCCACAAAACTCACGATGTAACAATACCCCAGATCCATTATCCATCTCGTGGACACGAGGTTTGCCTTCGGTGATACGGAATACTGATTTGGGGATCTTGGTCGTTATACCGTAATTGCTTCCGAACCATTTCTACAATGAATTGTTAGGATTGACTGGGAAGAGAGGAGACGTACGGAACAGTTCTTACAATGACATATAGAGGTACGTGCTTGGTCTTCCGAAACGTCAGAGAAATCAAGCTCGTAGCAAATTTGGGTGCAGTAGCAGCCTCCAGTGTATTTCATGGTTCAGTGATTTCAGTTGAAGGTTCGAGTTCAAGTTTGAAGAAAGTGTGGGGAATGGTCGAGGCGTTTTTGTTCGCGATACTACGTCTTTAGTGACGCGTTGCTCCACGCCGAGACTTGTCTCAACTGAGGATGGAACATCAACATGATGAAACAATTGGTTCGAGTCGAATTTCCAGATTGTCGTCGTCATTCATACAGCAAAAGCCCACTTGTCATAACAGTCTCGCCATCTGGACAGGTAAAGAGTCGTCAGAAGTATGACTCCATTTCTTTCATGACGAAAAAAGTTCATAGTCAAAATGCTAAGGTGCCCTCTCTTGCTTTCTCTCCCTTGCTTTCTTTAGTGCTTCCTCAGCGCGCTTATGCTCCTTCTCCTTTTCAACCTTTTCTTCCTTTCTCTTATGATCCTCCTCACGCTTCTCCCCCAGCTCTTTTTCTTTCTTTTCGAGCTTCTCAGCGATCTCCGACAATTCTTTTTCCAACTTTTCCTTCCTGCTCTTCGTGTCTTCGGGTGTCTCACCTGGTTCCTTCTCAAACTGATTAACTTCCTCAGCTTTCTTTAACTTGTCTTTGTGCAAGCCGTCGACTTCCCCTTGCTTCTCCTTGATTAGCTTCCCATCCTGCTGGATTTTCTTGATAATTGTGTCCACGTTGCGCATCCGTTCCGCGAGATTAAGGTCAATGAGCATCTCGGCGACGGCTAAATTGAGATAAGAGTTCCCGTTCTTGATCTGGAAGACAGTGTCAGATCCAGTGCGTGCTTTCTGCTCCAGGATGCGTTTCTCCGCGTTCTCCCTTGCCTCGGTGGTATCTCCGACTAAACCATCTCCGACCAAACCGTCTATCTCCTCCTGTAGCCTTGGTCCATACGTTTCGACTGTGAGACGTCGAATCTCGTCGCGAATGAACTTTTGAGCCTCCTTCAGAATTGGCTCAAATTCTGGCTTGGAGAACGGATCCGAATGATCCCAATCTTGAATGACTTTTTTGACTACTTCCGATAGATCGAGATTATGAGAAAGCTGTTCACGAATCTTGCTAATCGCCCCGTTCGCAATTGCTTCCAAGTGAGGGCGAAGATCGACTGAAGGTAGGTCACTAGCAGTGTCCTTGACGACCTGCCTCAACAGGCCTACTTCCATCTTCCGACCAAGGTCTCTTTGTCGAGTTTCCATATCTCTCCATTTCTTGTTGTCCTCCTTACGCCAGTAACAGGCAATAACGGTGGGTATGATCATTGCAATAGTGATGCCAAGGCCAACGAGGCCCGCAATGGCACCTGCGGAGTCCAGGCTGGCCAAACGAATGGGTAGGGATGGTAGTGTTTCCTCGTCCTGGTCTTCATATGTCAACTCGGGCTTGACCTCGATCTATGAGCACAGGCCATCAGTCATATACACACCATGATTGTCGTCATAACCAACCTTCTTGAGCTTTGCATAGAACGGAGCGCTCTGTCCTGAAGCTTCACTGACAAAACCGGAAAGCGATGTAGTGATGTTGAGCTCAGGCTCCTCGTGTGCGTCCAGGGATATTTTGAAAAACTTGTCCCGGACGTTGAAAGTAAACTCGTTGATTGGGGTCTTGTTGACATCTACACTCTGCGACGGAACCGCCTCGACACCATCAAGCCTGATGTGTCCTGTGACTGGATGGATGAAAAGGACCTTCCCAGCATAGTTTTGCGGACTCTGGCAGACATAGTAACCGCCAAAAGCCCTCAAATCTAACAATGCCGGGTCAGCTGGCGTAGTGTCGCCAGAGCGGAAGAACGCCTCGGAGAGACCGAGTTGCGCGGTGATGTCGTTCATGATGAGACCTTCATAACCGAAGCGATGCATGACGGACGACACCTGTTCACCCAATGCAGCTGGATCTGCCTTGCCGATAGTCTGAAGTAGCGTGCAGAAGAACGTGGATCGCTTGTAAGAGTAGACGTCCGCTTTAAACTTTTCTAACGGAGAGGAGGGAACCTGATAAAGGCTAACGGTGCGTTGAAGAGCTTTGAGCGAGTGAACAATCTGACCGGTTATGATAAGGTCTCTCGGGAGTGCTAGGGAACCAACAGGATCATCTGGTATGAAGACATGTTTGCCGGGGAAGAGGAGATTGGTGGTAAGCAGGTAGTCCAGAGTGTTAAGTTTGAGGGGTAAATCGATATTGAACTTGGGCAAAGCAGAACTCTCCCATTGGGAAGGAAGTACATTTTGTCCGAACAACCCCCCAGGGTCTTTGGCGTCAAAGTGAGAGGTAAGTGACTTATCAGTGGTGAAGATGAGCTCGAGTCGATCCTTCTCTTTGTCGCCTTTCCAAACAGCGGACCCAGAGTAGGAGAAATGGGCGTCTACTGCGCCATAGGTAGAGTTGGGTCCAATTCTCGAGTAAGTAGTCGAGGACCACTCCAAGCGTTTCGTGTCACCGGTCCAATTGAAAGAGACTGGAGGCTTGTTAGAGGTCACGACGTCGCTAGAGAATTTGATTGCAGCGGTGGGTGTATCTGTGTTACCCGAGAAGGAATCAAGTCGTTCTTCGACGAAACTGGTTTTATAGTTGTAAGCAGGAATATCGATGGTTAAGCCAGGGAGATTGCAGCTGAAGACCATCCCGGCTTGCGGAACATGTCAATTTGATATAGATCCTACATGCGTATGACATACCTGTGCCCGGACCCGATGTGCAGGATACACTGTTGAGAGATTTTGAGAGCTCAGGCTAGAAAACGTTGAAGCTACAAGAGTACTGGTATGGTTGAAGCTTGCCTTGAGGAAGAGGTTGGCCAATGTATTGTGAGAGAAAATGACCGACGCGGATTTCCCTTGAGGTAACGGGTTGACGGGTTTCCCGTTGGGATCAAACATGAGAAGAGTAGGTCCCGGAAGGTTGGCTGAACCTCCTTCAAGTCCAATCCAGGTACAGAGCACGGCAGGTTCCTGCTTGTCTGGGTGTGCGGGAACGACGCTGAAGCAGAAGGACTTTGGACGCAGTGTAGTCACGTCCCTCTCTTCCGCGACAGAGTTGCTGATACCGCCAATGTAGAAATGCAGCCCGGCGGTTTGGGCGATGTAGGTTGCAAGACGGCGACTGAACATGTCATTGTACGCAGCAAGTTTGCTTACATCTGTCGCGCCCGAGGGAGCATTATCAATCTTGGCTTCGATTTTAGTTAGGTTGAGGCAGACGGCCTGCGAAGCTTGAGCCGTCTTGTCATCAATGAGGGAGATCCAATTGCCAGGCTTCAGCGGTGATGAAGGCGAAGGTACGAAGACACCTGCATCTGCTATGCCGGAAACGTTGACAAGATTTGTCGTGATGGCGATTTGCAAATGTTCAGGGAAAGGACGAGGCTTGTTTGAGCCCAGAGTGTAGGTGCCAGTGAATGGCAGTATCAACTGAACTGAGCCCACAGAGTCCACAAACTGAAGACACGGGTCGGATATGTTGAGGGTGAAGGTCAGTGGATATGTCTCTTCCTGAACGGGATCTGCAATGCGATAAATGAGTTTGAGTCGCGACATGAACAACGAACTACTTACCAAAATACTCTGTTTCGAGTGTTACCGGGGCAAGAAGTCCGATAGTCGCTGATCTCTCTGCCAGCAGCTTATTAACGATATCCTCCGAATACGAGACAAGAACATCGAAACCTTTGATCGTATCCTTACCAAGCATGTAGTTTGCGCCAGCGAGGGTATCGAGATTGACTTGTTCCATCGTGAAGGATATTCTGAAGCTGCTGAGATGCTGTCATGGCTTTTAAAGCTCTGTGAAGTGTGTCGACCAAGTCCTAAGCATGTGGCTCATCACGGAGAGCCGAATAGTCCGAGTGCCTGCCAAGGATACGACCCCTGATGATAGGCAGGTTGAAAGTTTTTGGATTGTGCATACCAACTTACAGGCAATCCGGACATCCGGACAAAACCGCTGTCCGGATTGCTTGTAAGTCGTTTATGAATGCTTGACTCAGCATAATTGCCATTGAATTGACAAAGGTGCACCTCAATCGAGGTTATGTTGAGCGTATACGGTATAGGCTTGCATGGTATTGGTAACAACGGAGACCTTGAGTCACCTGACCTCATGATCTTGCCAAAATCCTTGAAAATCCTTGAAAATCCCTCCGATGAAATCAACCGGAAACCCTTGGCATTCAAATTTTATTTGACTAGTATTGGCTTTGACATGGCCACAGTCTCGATACTGAGTTTGTTCCAAGAGAACTCAGAAAACCAGGCGGGCCTGCTCGCGGCCGTTCTGTTCCTTATTGTGTTGGGGTATTCCTATTGAAACAAGATTCTTCAATTTCGTCTAGCTGAGCCAACGAGGCATTTTCAGGGGTCGATGCTCAATGCCGCCGCATCAAGACTGTACCTCAGTGCCTGTACCTGCCAGGGTCATTAAATTGCTTCAACGGAATACTTTTGTCTCCGAATTGTTTATCAGCTAGTTCGTGCAATGTCGAGCTCGAATCTCTCATGCCCTTTGAGCCTGCACCTCCCACCGCAGACTATGCCTGCTACCAAGCTAAAGACACCTTGATCGTTCTCAACACTGAGACCAATCCAGTTTCACTAAACGCAATCGGGTTCAAGTGTTCTACTTGTTTGATATATTCAGAGACAGTTACCCTGAGTGAACCGTTGTTGTCGCTACCGGGCAAGAACTTGGGCATATTCTGCAACACTTTCACCCTTCCTACACCTTCGTCCCTCTCATCGGAGCCTTCTCATTACACAATCAATGTTTCAGGCAACAACAAACAAAAGCAACCGACAGGTGGCCAAAAAGGTGATGATGGAGATGCGGGCGGGCAGGTGTGGTTGTACGTCGAAGATATGTCTACCTCAGTCATCGAAAGGCTGCGAATCATTGCCAGAGGTGGCAAGGGTGGAGATGGTGGTGACATCACAAACGTTTCAACCGATCCATCCAAACCACAGAGGGGAGGTCAAGGCGGGCAAGGCGGCAGGGGCGGTAAGGCTACAATTCGTTCATCGGATTATACTCATGTTGATTTTAGGCAAGGTACACGTCTATTATGGCTCTACTCCCAATCGCATTCTGCGCCAGTTCATTGGTCTCAAGAAACAGCCTTGGCAAACTCAAGTTCAAATTGCAACGAAAGCTCTCACTAACCCACATCCTGAAGAGTCCGTCCTTGCGGCGGTACCCATTGCCTCCACGCTGGAAACTCTCCAACTCTATCGGCAGTATGCCAACGGGTTGAATGCCCTCTCCAACCAACTTTCTTCTCTGCCGAATCTTAGTGACGACCCATCCAACCCGGAGCCAACTAAGGAAACCCTTGATACCTCGCAAGCATGTCTTGTAGCCATACAGCCGTTTTTTACCTCAAAACCACAGACGCCCCAGCACGTAGAAAAGGCCGACGTTGAAGGTATTAATTCGCTGGCTACCGAGATCGAGAATTGGAAGCAGTCGGGTGGCGGCATTGAAGCCGAAGAAAGTCTACGATTCAGGATGAAAGACTTAATTAGTGCTCTCGAAGCTAATGTCGGCAATCAGACTTCCGCCCTCTTTTCTTCTTTTCAATCCCTCGGTATCGAGTTGGACTCGTTGGTTCAGAGTTGGGAGACGTTATGTCAGACACAAATGTGCGCCGTTGATGGAGGTATGTGTTCTGCTCTATCGTGTGATGGCTACTCATCACTTTTAGGGAATGGCGGCCAAGGTGGATCCAGTTTCTACGCGAGTGTTCCACCTGGATCACCTGGAAAACCCGGCGAGACGGGAGAGACAAAGGTCATGAATCTGTCCTTCCATTCTTCAGACTTGAAGTTGCTGGATATCCAACAAGTCTGCGCGTTCCCCGATCAGTGTCAGATGCTTTTAAATGAGGCAGATCGTTTATTCTTCACCAACGACTCAGGCACTGGGGGACAAGAAAGCTCCGTCGTAGAAGCTGGGAAACTTTACTCCAGACTATGCACGAGATTGACCTTTATCTCACTGCTCGACTCACCAGCATCTGAAAAATCGAATCTATTACAAGCCTACGAGCGGCTGCAGCTAACGGATGCACTCATGATTGCTGGTCTGGCACAGTTACAGAGTATACACGCTCTAGCGCAAGCACGGCTCAACCTGATCATGGCTGGTCACGACATGTTTGGTCACGATCCTGAATGGGTTCCTCGCAGTTCTTTTGGCTTTTATAGAGCTCAGGTCACCAACTTGCTCACATACCTTCAATCTGTGGAGAAGGACGCCAATCAGTACGCTGACAAATGGGCACAAGCTAGCAAAGATTCCTCTGCCATTGCCAACAGTCTCAGCCACAATCGTAGCATGAAAGCTCAAGCCGATGACAACATATTCCTCTTGAGTGGGCCGAACGGTATCCTGGCCACAACTGCAATCAAAATCTCACTGCATACCCCTCTCTTAAAAGAGCAGCATGCCGCACTTACGGCTAAAATCAAGGACTTGGCAGACATTATTAAGCAAAGCATCTCCGTCGACCCTCAAGCTGTTCTGGATGCCCTCGCTTCAGTCTCCATGGCACCGTCTTCAGTTTTTGCTGCGGCAACAGCAGCGACTACGGCATACAAGAGCTTCACTACGGTCCTTGACGAGCAAGGCAATGCGGTTCAAAAAGACTATGTCGTGTCAAACGTGCTCGCATGCGGTGATTCACTTTCCTCCTTGACGAATGCATACATCACTGCATCTGATGGCACACTCGTCATTGGCGACCCTGGAGGGGCCAAGCTTCTGGCTACAGCAGAGTCACTGGAGAAGATTATCACCAGCTTTAGCTCGGCTATTCCCCAGCGATTTGCCAAAGACATCACGACGCAATTAAGGACTTACATGGCCACAGTTCAAACTCGTAATGCAGCCGTTCTGCGCTACAATGCCGCTCTACAGACCCTTGTTCAAGCCATCATTGATTCGAAATATTACGACAAGATGTGCCAGAGTGACAGTCAGCAACTCATGACGATGAACCCTCAACTTCCCGCTGTATCGGTCTGGCTTAACAAAATGCGGATCAACTGTCAGATGGATATTATGCAACGTCTGAACTATCAGGCCCGCGCTGGCAGGTTTTGGTGGTTCACCAAAGGGATTATTAAGTTCGCCCCTCCAGGACCTCTTCTCGGCTCCAGTGATCTCAAGGAAAACTTCATCCGACTTGAGAAACAGTTTTACGACAATGTCGAGCAGTCCAAAACCTGGAGTTTCTTTCCTGCGGACGAGAAGCGAAAACTAGGCTTCATCTACGAGATGTCGAAAGCTGAAATCAAAACGCTTAAAACAGAGATTGTTGATGAGGACAAAACAGACTCGACGTATGGCGTCATTCTACAAGGATTCGACCCAAACATATCGTCTCACTTTCCGGGCTATAAGAACGTGCGGCTTTCGCAGGTTCGCGTCTGGCTTCCTGGAGCTCGAACCCAACCTGACGTTACAGGTCGTCAACTGCTTCACATCGAAATCTCGCATCTGGGTAGCGAGAAGATAGTTTCGCCCTCTGGGGAAGTCTTTACCTTCGTGCACGACCCAGTCACATTCAAGTTTGAATATGACGCCGCCAAGGTGGCCAAGGTGACCGCCTCAAGCTGCGAGCGCTGTCTTTAGCAAGCAAGCTATTGCAGAGGACTACTCAAGTGGGATGCCGAGGGACGATGTTATGGCACCGATAGGCCCTTTCGCGCTTTGGCGGATAGAGATACACCGGAAGAGCAATCCCGATCTGGATCTGACTGGAGTTGAGAGAGTTTTTGTGGAGTTCCACGGTCGAGGTCTGTAATCGCAGATCAAATCGTAGTCTATATTATCGGAGCAAAGGAGAGGCTCTTGAGGGAGCTCCTACGTCATATAAAAGCACACTCAATCTGGCGATCGTTTTCACACTCGCAGACAAGGATTTCTCCGAAATCAATGCCTTCTGTGATTGCAGGAGTAAGAGTGGAAGCGCTAGCACTTCGAGGCTACAAATCGATGAATTGATTTCCAGCCTATCAAGTGGATGAGTCTGATGTTTCAACGGATTGGTTGAGTTGTTGTTGGCATTAAGAATCATAGCGTCGAAAAGTTTAGCTCGCGGTATCCCTTTGTAATCAGGAACTAAGTTACGTGTACTGTATCGTATGGTATCGTTTGCTGCAGAGGAGCACAGCCACCCACTTATGACATCAGCACGACTTGCTCGCAATTTTCAACGACTGGTCCAATTGAAAAACGCATCGTATGCGACTCTGCATACGCACAAATTTCAGTCGGGCTCTTCACGCCTAATTCATTCGACTGCTGTGTGTCGAGACTCATCATTTACCAACATCCTTGCTGGGGACATACCACTGCCTGTTCAGGTCAATTCAGTTTCAGCGAATGGAATCAAGCTAGCAGATGGCCTGTTGATACCATCAGCCTGCATATTCCTTGGAGGCAAAGTCTTTTTGTGGGATCCGCCGAGCACTTTGTGGGATGGTTGGCTAACCGAGCATTTTGAAATTTTCGAGGTGGTGGTACCCAAACCAGGTATTTGTAGTTCATAGCTAGCTTTACCGACTAACCTTGGCATAAGAAATTCTGATATTCGGAACTGGAAAGACCGTATCGCCACCACCGCCTTTTATTCACAAGCATTTGAACCAGCTCGGTATAAATCTCGAAGTCTCTGATACGGCAAGTGACTTCACTTATATATGCACTTTATTGACCAAGAATACCGTAGAGAAATGCTTGCTCAACATACAATTTGCTGTCAGAAGAAGGGCGACAAGTTGCCGCAGCTTTACTGCCTCTGTCTCCGCAAAGATGGACCAAAATGAAACTGCCATCAGTGTAAATCTTTATACATCGTCACCGTCCGACGTAGCCTTTCTTTTCTTCGGATTACTGGTGTGTTCGGGCTGCTCTGCCAACGACATTGCTTCCTCTTCGTCGTCGATTGACGGCTGAGTAACAGTAACAGGTAAAAGGTCACCTAGAAACGTAAATTCTTTGGTTCAGAGTGCACGACGCGGTTTACCGGTTGAAGAATCGCGAAATTGTAAGAAGACAATGTCCCAGTTTGCAAGACGACAGTCTCTTATGAATTGCTTTCCGTCCAGCACTTCGTATTCTGTAGATGCAGCCCCTTTGGCTTTTACTGCTTTGCAGATCTCGAATTCATCAACGCTAGTGACTTGCGGCACTTCCTCTTCGGTTTGATTACCTTCTGAGGTCAGAGCTGATAAGACCTCATTTTTTAGAGAGGCAATTGTCCCTGTCGGCGCGAGGGTAAGGAAGATCGTTAGTCGATGGGACCGCACCAAAATTTGGTACACTTTTGGTGGAGCTTTCGCTGGCGGCTGCAATAACGTTGATACGAAAAAAGCCACAGGCGTGGCCGCTCACCATGGTCAGTCACAAGTGCGAGTGTGGGAATGCGGCACGACGGACCGAACCGCGTTTTGTATCGCACTGGAACGCAGATATATAGTACACATACAACTTTACGCCGGCTTATCTACCTCCAACATCACTGAACGGACTATGCATAGACCTTCTCTTGGAAACCTGGTAATATAACCGCATGACTCCTATCCGAGTATCCCTTCGTACGCTGCCACTTTTGCTTCGCGAATGTCCATTCTGCGCAGTCAATTAGTGATGGTACTCGCTTATGAAGCAGCAAGGAGCTTGCCTTCCATGGTCGGGACAGGATTTCCACTTTTCTCAAATTCGTTCTGAGTATACCCCTCTCGTTGAAGTACAGGCGACTCTTTGATAGTATCCAGACGGACATCGTTATGTGGTCTAGAGAAGTATAACAATCCAAGACGATCGACATGTTGTTGATCTTTCGGGGGTACAGTGACACTACAAACTCGTTAAACCGCTGGACATTTGGAAAAAGATGGACCACTTGCCGATGGATAGTACTCTTTACATACCCTCCAGTCAAAAACTGTAACGCATCGCATGCATTGACAGTCAAGGTCGCATCCTGCGGTTTCACCCACTTCCATTCGTTGGTCGAATGGTAGCGGATCTGAAGTCCTGCCACAGGCTGACGGAAGAGTAAAGTGAAACTACCAAGATCCGTGTGTCCTTGGGACCAGTTCGCAAGCGAGGCATTCTCCTCAGCAGATCGCTTGCCGTATTTCATGTACCTGAGGTGGTCCTCGCTCTTCACTGGGTATTGATGAATCTTGGTGAAGTAGTCTTCAGGCAGCTCCAGCGCGATCGCGAGCAAAACGAACAGAGGATCGAGGACCTCTGAGTGGAGAGACCTCGCGAACTCTTCAATTTCTTCTATGTTTTCTTGAACTACGGCGGGGTGCTCGTGGCGGAAGTCGCCATTGAACTCTGCACAATTCGTCTTAGCATGAAAGCAAGACTCAAGACAAACTTCTTACTAGGGATATTGTAGATCTCCGTCTTATCCCGTACTCCCGTCTCCTTATTGATGCTACAACTAGTCAGACGAAAACCTCCAATCCCAGAATCCACTCACATACGACGACCAGCCGGAACATACCCATTAAACTGACCTTGATCGAGACCCTCAGGGGTGTACTTCTGCTTCTCTTCTAAGGGAAGTTCATAAAACTTGTTTCCAATTGCAAATTGCCTGTTGACACGCTCTTGAGATATCCCAAAATTCTTCACGTAGAAGAAGCCCTTGTCGCGCAGTGCGGAGATTAAGGTATCCGCGAGTTGTTTCTTGCCTTCGAGAGTGCCATATAGACTGAGGTCGATCGTGACCAAATCTGCCCACTCGAGGTTTTCCTAAGACGTTCATGTTGGTTAAAGTGATGCAAGAAGTAGGGCTGGAAAGTCTACCTTTGTTTCGGGTACGTACTGGTAAGATCCAAGCTGCGGAACAGGAACAGGCATGATGGGCTATATTGTAGATAGTAAGAGTATTTTCTTATCTAAATACTCCTAATTTGCCTTGGATTGCTAAGAATGTTGTCAAGTGACGGCTGTGATCATTCGAATCGCGAATGGCGTTATATGTGGAGTGAGTTGCTCTGCAACAGCAAAATTTGCTTATTATAAAGAGAGAACGGATTTGGCCAGGAGAGAGGATGGTTGCATCATCTACAATGGTTTTCTTGGCCATGATGTAGTCGCCCAAAGCTGCCAATACGAAGGACTAGGGATCGGCTATTGGCTCAAGCCGTGTTGAAGCCGTATGCATAATCTCTGAACCCACGTACCAGCCTAAAATGGAGATCAATCTCGGGAGTCGGGAGTCAGGATCAAGGGAGGATCCGATCCCGTGACCGAGGCGCCCAAATTCATCCGGCTTTACAAAAATGACCATGGGGCTGAAAAAAAAATAAGAGCCTACCAACTAATCAATTAAGTAGCAGGGGTTGTATAAAAAATTAAGGCCTTTGGAGATGGACCAACCTTCATGTGATAAGAACTGTGACATATATGTGTAAATTTGCTATTTTTGGACAAGTGCATACCAATTTGCTGTTCAGTTTGAAACAGACAAAGAACTCTCTATTTTCATGACTTGGAGACCTCTAACATTCTCACAAACCTGCCTCTATTTATTCATCCGACTTTGTAACAAATTCATAACTGTACCCCCAGTCAGATGAAATGGGTCATACAGCTCTCTATGCACTTGAGATTATCATTCAGTGGTAGGAATACCCCCAAAAAATCACCAGCAGCCTAGATATTGTGAGGTCAACTGAAAATTTTTGCAATGAACTGACCAACCAACCTGTGATATGGCACAAGTATGGCAATGCTGCTCCAGTGTCCCCTTGCCCAGGAGGGCCCCCCTCATGCCTAATTTAGTGATAATGGTACATCATGTGATATGATTAGATTAGATTGGTAACTAAATGGTAGTCACAGACCTTTAAGCTGTGCAAAGAGCAACAGAATCTTCATTTTCTTTTAAGCTCTAAACTCCTCATACAGCCAGTTTTGAGCTGTATATGGCTTAGAGTCTGTGACATCACAGCCCATTGTCACCTGGTATTGTGCTGTTATCTTCCAGAATGCTTTGGGCAGGCTTTAACATCTGTGATATAGGTTTCTTATACTGGAATATGGCATATATTGGCTGAAATAAGGTTTGAAACATCTAGGAGGTCAAACAAAATGTGGTAAACTAAATTTAAATCATCACATGGTAGGAAATTTCTTTTTTTGGAGGGCTGCCAGACCTGCTGAAATTTGTCAATGTATCCTGTGTATTTTCTTGCAATGCTGCACCTCCCTTGCACTTCATAATTGAGATATTTCCAACAGTGAATCAAGCCAGACTGCTAAGTCACTCATTCTAATTGGCAATAACCTATTGAGTGACACATTGAAAAGGAACCTCACTATGGAGCAAGGGGGTGGTCCTGTGATATAGGGTAGGGGGGAGGGAGGGGTCTCAGTTAGCTGAAAAAAATATTTTTATAGTGGAATTTTTTTCAGTTGTGGTGGGTTTGAGCTCAAAGTTACCTATTTAGGACATCACATGCTGGAAATTTTCCTATTTAAGGGGGGGTCCCAGGCCTGCTGAAAATTACAAATGAGCACAGGTGCAGGTGTTTTTGCAGATACCTGCAGGTACACCCATGGGAAAACCTGCCAAACCCACATCTGCCATTGTGGGTTTTTTAGCATTGGGCAAGCGACAGATGCAGGTCTGAACATTGACTAAGTCCAGCTTACCTTCAGGTACCTGCATCCATTGACAGCCTATATGATAACCAGAACAGAACAGAATGTATATACAAGTTGAAATACAACAACAATTACTCTTTAAGGTTACTCTCAGCATCAGGCTCCTCTACCACCTTGGATGTTTTCTCTTGATATTCTCTATAATCTTGTCTTTACCCTCAGACCTGCCACTCTCGAGTTTTGACTCAGTGTATACTGTTGATCATCAACAAGGCTGACAAATTAACAATCAAAGCTCTTGTTGTAAATATAATATTAATAAACACAAGAACTAAAGTCAGACAAAATCCAACATACCACAGCAGCCTACTTTGAGCTCAATAAGACTTTGAAAGCAGCTAAAGGAAATCACCCAAACTACATTGACAGTATTACCCATGGCAACCAATCAGCCACCCAGAAACCTAGAGTCTGACAGCTATGAAAGAAGCACACCCACTCAACCCCTTTGCCAAACATCTATCTGCAGAAGAAGATAATGCATGCTGAGGTTATTGAGTCAGATGGTAAGCACAAGGAAATGGAAAGGGCAGAGGAGGATGGTGAAGCTGAATTGAGCATGTGTTGTTTCAAAGTTGACAACTTACCTCATTAATCTCTTAGTGCAGCTCAAGAAGAAATGCCAGTATATGCTTTCTACTATCCCAACCCTGAAATTCAGTACATTGATGGTAGAAGATGCCATGTCTTCAAATGCTTTGTAAGAGGGTGTGGGCATACCATACACTGCTTTCTTGACAAGGGTAACAAGAATTCCACATCCAATCTCAAAAATCATGTCAGAAAGTGCAAGGCTTGGGGCAAAAATGTGCTTGAGATGGCTAGTATGGCTGCTAATGCTGACAATGCAAGGGAAACAGTTACAAAACCCTATAAACTGAACAGCTCATTAACAGCTGCTTTTAAGCTCAAGGGTAAGGGAAAGATCATTTACTCTCACATGCAGCATACCCCAACTGAAACATAGTGTGTCACCTCCTAACATTGACCCCTCCGCTGACCTGAATAAAATAGTGCTGAAATTGTCTGTTGGGTAGCAGAATCCTATTGTCCATATGATATTGTTGAAGACCAGGGCTTTAAATGTCTGGTAGACCCGCATACAAGCTTTCCTCAGCATCAACCATCAGTTGTGATGTTAAGCATGTATTTGCTAAATCACATCAATGCATTGCCAAAATTGTTTGTGAGTATGAAGGGAAACTTAGCTTTTTGACAGACACCTGGACATCACCTAATCACAAGGCACTTGTTGCTGTAATGGTGACAGTACATAAGGACAGCCACCCCATTACACTGGTCCCTTGATGTTGTGAAGGTTGAAAAGGTGAGTGAATGGTTACAGGTGCTAACACTATTATAGTCACATAGTGGAATAAATCTTGTGGCCACATTTAAATCAATCCTCGAGGAGTTCAGAATATTACCTGTGACAATGCCTCTAACAATGACAAGATGATTGAGAAGTTGGATTTTGAGCTTGACACCTATGACCAAACCAACCCTTTCCTTCATGTTGTGAACCTCGTCACAAAATTATTCTCTTGAAACCTTTTGAGGTTAAGAAGAAGAAAGGAGTGCATCAGGAAAAACCCTTTTTAACCTGGATGCCTCAAGGTTGACCTGGATCAACCTATGTCAACCTTGGTCAGTCCCAGGTTTAAGTCTCAATTTTCAGGTCAGCCAGGTCAACCTAAGTCATGTCTAGGTTAGCCCAAGTCAACCCAGGTCAGCCCAGGTCATGTCTAGGTTAGTCCCAGATCAGCTCAGGTTGACTCAGGTTTACTCAAGTTTACCAGGTTTGCCAGGTCAAAAAGGGTTTTTCCTGATGTGATTGATTTGGAAATTGAAAACATAGTGGGCAAAGCTGAGTGGGAATGACAAGCACTACCAGGAGATACTAGTGAGGACAATACAGACAGTTGGGTTGATGAGATGGCAGAGCTGACAGAAGATAAATGTGAAGAGATAGAGAAAAGCATGGGTCTAGTATGACTGGTACTTGCTAAGGTTTTGAGAGCACCATGAGTTACCTGTGTTAAGCTTCATCATCTCAGGTTTCGGAATCTCTCTTGACCTTTAACCATGTGGTGACAACAACGGGGCAAGCAAAAACCCACACTACCACTGAATAAAGGCAGTAGATATAACACTAGAAACACTAGACACCTTTAGAACACTCTAAGTACCAGCAACCAAAAAGAAAAACAAAAAGGAAAACGCACGCGCCTACATGGCCAACTCGACACCCGCCGGGCGAAGCAACCCACATCGAAACGCAAGCCCAGAGGACACGATGTCGCTAGAACGGGCAAGCGCCTTCCTACAAACCCACACGCACATAGAAAAAGACAAAGACACGTCAATACAGGCGCTGACAAAAGCGCTGAGATCTATCAAAGAAAAACTCCCAGGCAAGTCACACAACAGCACCGAAGCCAGGCCATACCCTTAAAAAAAGGCTTTTGGTCTTGGTTATTACCATGGAGAAAAAAGCCTGACACATGGTTATAACCAGCCCCTGCCAAAATGCTTACTCATCAATAGTAGGCAGGGCGGGTATGCTCCCCATTAGGATAATGGGGTGGGCAGCCATATTTGGCTCACTTTATAAATACTAGTAAACAAAGCCTGAGCAGGATGTGCTGCCCAGCCACTGCAGCACCACACCAGCTTCAGGCTACAGCCATTCCTATATTGGGTGTAGTCTTGAATAAAATACAATTTTTAGGCTACATTTAGTGCAGAAATAGGACCAATAATAGCTGGATTGAATTTCTGCTACTGGATGCAGCATTGGTAAACATGAGTAAACAATCCATTGCAGGGGGGGGTTCTGCTATTCATCCGTGCAGTGCTCTGGCTGTAAATGGCCAGTGCCTTGAATGCATAAATGTCCATAGCCTTGAATATATACATTGAATGGTTCTAAATTACATTTGAAACAGATATATCAACAATAATAGCTGGATTGTATTTGTGCTGCTAGATGTAGGTCCAGCCTGTATAGACAATAAGATTTGAGGGCCTCAATACTCACCTTAGCCTAGCTTTGTTCAATGCAAGAGTAAAATTTGATAGGCAGGATACTTACCTAGCAATGCGGAAGCTTGCGGAAGAGTCGGTTGGCTGTAGCACAGCCACTGTGCCTGACTGTTCCGGTGTTCTGAATGTGGTGCCTCAGCCAAAGTGAGATTTTCTGGATAACACAGTACTACAAAAGTGGGGGGTTAGACATTCTGGCTACTATGAGATGTGCATTTGAGCTACATGGTCTACTGGTAAGTGTCTACCATATAAGGAACACATCCAATGCGTCCAATGTGTCCATTTGGGTTCCAAGTAAAGACTCAGTGTGCTCAAAGCGCCACTTGTGAACCTCCTGCATCAGGAAAAATTTGGGAAAAAGTGACTAAGGCCCTGGTGTCCCCAGTGTCCTGGGACATCCTGACGCATCCTGAGGTGTCTTAGGATGTCTTAGGGATGTGTTGGGATGCCTTAGGGATGCCTCTGGATGCCTCTGGATGTCCCAGGACGCTCTGAGGACACTGGGGACACCGGGGCCTTAGTCACCTTTTTCCTGATGTGAATTTTTACTGATAGGCTTCAGATGAGCTTCTGAGCATTAACATGTTAGTGCTGCATTCGGATTGCATGCGGCGGCCCTGTAGAGAGAAGTTGCAGGATGCTTAGATGATAAAAGCTTGATATCATGAAATCCGAGTCACTGGTCACTGGAGGCTGAGCGGTGGGCACTGCTATCTTAGTCTTGATGTAGTATGAGGCACCGTGTATGATTAAGAGCCAAATGATGGTGATTTTTGTGATAGATGTTTTTGGCGCCAGATTGACGCCCATGAGTTTCACTAGAAAAAAAACTCGATAGAAGATCTTGTATATGCCCTGAGTAAAGGCAGACAGTGAGAAATAATTGAATTTGCACACTGCTCAAGATTCAGACTAAAATTAGGGGTGCTGTACAGTCAAGGCAATGGCAGTCGAGCGGACAGTAATTCAATGTGGGAGTAAACATGAACCATCATTGAGCCTACCTTCACCAAGTGAAGCTTTTTGTAAGAGTGATGAAATATGATCTATCCATTACCTGGATGGATCAGAACACAAAATAAATGCCACCAGGATCAACGGTCGGGTGGAGAGAGTGAAAGCGCACAAGCGCTTGTAGGCGCTTGTCCCAATTTGGCTGATGGGAATTCAGGAACAGTGGCTGTGCAGCCATATACCCTGCTTCAAACCATCAACTGTGCTTGCCTGCACATTCAAAAACACTAATGGTAAATGCATTTCACTTGTTGCCTGAAGCAACTACTATGAATCTCAGCAAGTAAGTGCTCTGCTTCTAATTGCCACGTCATGCCCATTCCTGCTTCCCTCCATGCTCGAAAAAAATTGCAAGCCCTAAACCCCAACAATGAGACCATCTGCCACTCTGTACTTGCCACCTACGATCAAACCTACCACCACGTCTTCACCTACCACTAATGCGAAATGCTCTGCATCTCTGACCAGAACACAGGTTGGTTTTTTCTTTTTCACTACCACTGAGCGCTGAGTGTTAATATTAATCTGTCTGATGCTCATTTGAGCTCCAAAGGCACTAGACAACGACTGCCTTTAATGCCTCAGAACTGAGTTCCAATGCCACATCATCCGCTGCAGTCTCCTCGTCAGCCTCTGTGTTTTCTACTAATACTCCTGCCTTGTAAGTGTTCCATTTGTTGAATTGAATGTGCTAATGCTTTAATAATGGCTAATACTGTATAATGAACACCCGAATCCCCCAGCCCAAATTCACCCCTGCATCCACACCGCATCCTCAAACCAAATCCACTGCCACATCCACCACGCTTTCCACCAATCCCCAAATCTATGGCCACATCATAACAATGACGCCACACCATGACCAACCATAACCATCACAGTCCTCTTTGGCCTCTCCACCTACTTTGAATCACAGAGATTTAATACCACCACCACGAATACACTACCACCGACAAATACCTGTTCACTACTGCATCCCCAAAACCACTGCTGCATCAAATCACAGAGCCACCACAACAAATACCCTACCACCAACAAATACATGTCCACCACTGCATCCCAAAATCCATTGCTGCATATCCAAGCCCAACACTACATTTCTAGACCCACCGTCGCATTCCCAAATCCACTGCTCCATACCTAAGCCCACCGCTCCGTCCTTTAATTTGAATGTCGAGAAGTAAGCATGTGGTACTGCACCCACTGCCTTATGCTCATGCTTGCCTGGACACACTTTTTTCTCTGTATTTTAATTTGATTACCCAGGAGCAGGATATTTAAATTCGATTTTTTGTGTATTTATCCGCATTTTCGATTTGAATCCAGCCACCCTAGTAGCAATTTACACTTCGTATGTTTTCAAAATACATAAACTATTCTAATATGCATAAAAATCTAGAGTAATGGGCTATGGATCAAGCAGGACCACCGAAGCCTCCCCCAACAGCGAGTTTTGTTGATTTCCAAACAAAGACAAATAAAGGGCGGGGGTGCAGGGGTGCGAGGGCGCGCTAGGGTGCATCAATTGTAGTAGGTATTATTGAATAGGATTCTATAGCCCTGCCTGAGCTACCATACAATGAAAAGTATTCAAATAGCATGGTTATAACCATTAGCAAGGCTTTTGGTTGGCCCAGGATGTAACCATGCTCTGAGGCTTTTTTATAGCTGGATATATCCACTGAGGAAGGCTTTTTAGAGGGGCAAAGGGTGGTCCCTGCTCGTGACAATTCAAGCATAACCCTTGCGCATAATGTTGATTGCGCTCACTTTGAGACATCTGAGGCTTATGAGGCAAAGCCCCATTGCGTCTAGGACTTTCCCACTTCCGAGAGGGTACAGTTTTATCACCAAAAAACTCCCGGGCTCTCTCATTGACGGTTTTTGGAGCTGGCTTTGGTGAGTAATCTCTGTCATTTCTCGGGATCTGATTGTACTTGTTCTGTTCTAGTGCATCATGAGTATGGTGGTTATCAGCATGCCGATTGTGCACATAATCACCATAGGCTCTCCCATGCCGTTCTCTGTTGTTCTCAAATGTCTGCTGTTGCTGTTCATGTTGTTTCTGATCCAATGCAATCTCTGCTGCCTCTGCTTTAGTAATAACCTCAGCCCAGGCGTTAACTTCAGGGTGAATACCCTGAAGCAATATCATCTGCCAAATTTCCACATTCAGACCTTCCCACAGTTTCAAAACTTTGTTGCATTCAGTTTCGTCTCCAAGTAAAGTGTAGAACTCAAATAGTTCAAAAACATAGTCTCTAATCTGACGATTTCCCTGCCGACATCTGGCCAATCTCCCTCGTAAGATGGAACAGAAATCTGGTGGGAAACAATGATTGAATAACTCTGTGAAAAACTGACCCAGAGTCCATTGTCCGTCATTAATAGCAACTTGTTGCTCATAAAATCTGTAAGCTTTTCCTTTCAGATATTTAGATACCACCCTGACTTGTCGACTTGGTACAACCCGTCCCGTAGTCACATAGTCAACCGCTTCCCGAATGAAGTGGCTAATGGCTGTGGTCTCAGCACTACCATCATAGGTAGTTGGTTCAATGGGTTTAATATGTTCTTGTTTTGAACTTTTCTTGTGATGAGTCTTCTTCTTCTTAGATTTCCGCTTCTTCCGGTTCCGATCCCCTTCAGAGTCCAAAGTATTGGCATCTGAGGAATCATTCAATGAAGAGCTCGAATCTGACGAGTCCGAAGAACTGCTTGAATCATCTGATGGTGGACCTCCTCCACCATGTTGTAACTCATTGACTTGTCCCAATGCTTTCCCTAATGCACTCAACAACAGTATTTGTGCAATTGGTAAGTGAGCTAATAATGGCTCAGGCACAGTTCCATTAAAAGCAACTGTTTCCTGCTTTGGTCTCATCTCCACAGATTTTGCTGATGCCTACTTCATAATATTGCCGACTACACCTTGATAATCAGGAGCTGGTAAACTTGACCTCATATCATTCACAGGTAATTTCTGAACATGGTCTTTAATTCCTGATATACTCTGAGTTAGCTTGGCCTCTGTAAGGTGACACTTCCTTTTTTCTTTCTTCTCATTGGCTAGACATTGCTTTTCTGCAGCTTTATCTTGGTCACGCTGAGCTTTCTCCTGTTCTAGTGCAAGCTTGGCACTGATGCGATCAGTCTTCAGTTTCTGACGCTCAAGTCTGTGTTGCTCTTTCAATTCAACGAGTTCAACACAGAGTGCCTCTTCCTGTTGCTTCAACTTGTCGGTTTCAGAAATTAGTGCCGAGTTTACTGCTTCCTTTGGTATTTCCTTTTCAGGAATCTTACCCGAAATCAATACAGCTTCTGGCTCTGTTTGCGGGGCAGTTTTCGACTTAGCTGCAGCATCAGCATCAGCCATTGCAAAAAATCATTCATTATTGGCTTGCCTCCATTTTACGTGCGCATTTGATTGGGCAGGGTTCTCAAATCTCTTACTATCTTTGCTTTCAACTATAGTTTCAGGGATTCAGGCATAATCTGATCGAAGTGATTGCCCGATCAGAGGATCGACAGGGTCTTGATTGGATTGGTGTGCATGAGCACTTACTGAATTCATGCGTTTCTGATATAATTCCAGGTCTGCAGGTGTCATTCCTGCCTCCGCAGCTTCATAGACTTGCTGCTTATCTTCCAAAGCTTCCCGGGCTTCAGCTTCATTCCGAGTTTCATAAATACTCAATGTATTCGATCGCATACTCAGTTGTTCATCAAATATATTCGGCAGCTCCCCGAAGGCTGCTAAATACGGAAAACTAATCAACTCCTGTTTCACCAGACTCCCGGGTAAAACAAGATCTTCGTTGGGTGGAGAACCCAATAACGGCTCTAAGGCCAGCATCTCTGACTCATTGTCAGGTTCAGGGCTTGGTTCCCTGGAGCACTCCAACCCAGGTGGGGCTGAAGTACTTCTAGGAGCCTTCGAGGTTTTATGCTCAATAGTTCTCCCTCGCACATTCAACATTGGCAATACGACAGTCTCGGAAGGCGGTATTTCTGAATTGAAATCAATTAAGGATGACTCACCCATCAAAGAGCCAGTGTCCTGACTCTGTAACTGTTGCACGACTTGCCTGCAAGTCTGAACTGGGGAGCGAATAGTCGGTTGAGCATAAGGCATTGTGTGAGTCAAATATCAATCGGGTAGGGTCTTGAGGGGTTTTATTCAGGTTCAGGGTCTTGCCGTTCACGGAAGGGATCAGTTGGCCAAACTGATTAGATCCAGGGAGACAACAAGTAAGCTAGTTCAGTAGAGTGTAGTGTGTTGATGTCAAAAAATATGTAATGCCAGTCTGACAGAAGTCAAAGTAACGCTACACAAGGTAAAAGACAGGTTAACACAATAAGATTCTCTACTGTAAAGACAGAACAAGGTCAGTTTAAATACCTCTAGCTACTCAGTAACTAAGAGACTGTAGACTAGAAACAATCAATGTAATATGAGAAGTGATATGAGAATTGAAATACGATCGGTGGTGAGGACAACTCGACACCTGCAAGTAACGATCATGTGAGTATGTTACAATTGACCGGCAAACGGACCCCAAGCTCTTCCGCAAACTAATCAACCCCACACACAAAACACATACCAGCCTCCTGGTACAGCTACGAATGGGCCACACTGGGCTCCAAGCGCACCTCTACCGCATCGCCAAAGCCCACAGCCCGATATGCCCACTGTGCAATGACGGAGAAGAAACAGTTGCACATTTCATATTACACTGCAGAGCACATCATTCGGTGAGACTACGAATGCAGAATGAACTAGGCAGGCAAAACAATACACTCGCTGTGTTACTCAACACCAAAACCCACCTTCCCACCCTCATCCAATTCATAAAAGACACACAACGCTTCCAAACAACCTTCCACAACATCCGCAATCCAAGACAACGCCACATTGACGAACCCACCAACAGACCCACGAACCCTTCCAACACCACCACTACAATGCCCAACCTCCAACCCAACCAACCCACAGACAACCCCAACCAAACCCAGCTTCAACCATCCCACACTGCAACATACCACAGCACCCCACAACTCAGTAGATACACAGTTTCAAGGTGGTAGCTTTCCCTACCAGGGTTTTCCCTCACTGAGGTTTACCCGGAGGGTTTTGATGCACCCACCCCCCCTTACGGGAGTTTGTAGAACTACATACACGACAACACCAATGCAGCGCCAACCCCGGGCAACTGCACAAAAGCGGAAAAACACCCGCACCGACGCCGCCATGGCGTGTCCTAGCACAAAGCTCTTGTTCACATACCACCGATGTTTTCCTATTATTATATTGTATATAACTAGTGTACAACACCTCTTACATATGCACTTAGCACAAAAGAGGTTAATAAATGGAGAAAAAAAAAAAAAAAAAAATCTCAGGTTTCAACTCATGAGTATTGGGATTGTTGAAAGCCCGAAAGGACCACCTAGAAACATCAAAGAAGTTGGTGTGTGGCAATCTGGCTCAGTCTCAATGAAGTTTGGCCTTATTTGTCCCCCTCTAGTATAGTGAGCACAAGCATCTGGTACATTTTATGACTTCCACAATCTGTTTATGATGAACTTTTGGAGAGAAAAGTTTTTATAGGATACATATCTCAATGTTTGCCCTGGGACTTTGTTTACTTCTGTGATAGAGGCTGACCTAGAGTCCTGAATTTGGCCATAAGAGCTGAGTTTGAAAATGTATCTTGGCCAAATGATGCTACCGTCCTAAAAACAGAGTTTCCAAACAAAACCAGGGTCAGCAGTGACATGTGTGCCTTTAAAAAACCCAAAAGATGGAGTGTGACACAGTGTGACATTCAGTGATGCCCCCACATCTCAAGCCCTCTACACCAATATGAACAGATTATAGATGTGTCAAAATGTGACAAAATAGATTTTATACAAATGATACCTGCATGTAAACATTTGAAAAGTTTCTATGAGATTGTATCGATACCCGAGGTCTGAGACACTGTTTAGTATCGATACAAACTGCATATGCTAACATTACTGTATTTGTATCAGGCTAATTAACTATGTGTATTGATTCATTGCCTGTCCACATTATATTGTAGCTCACTCAAAATCGTAAGGTCAGTAGCCGGATTGATGCCGTGCCTTGAATTGATTTGCTGGCTGAATTGATACAGGGAATTGATACAGGCCGGGTTGACAAGTTACAGGCTGGATCGATGCTGCACCTTGAATCGATTTGCCGGGTGAATTGATACAGGGAGTCGAATTGATACATAGGTTGAATCAATGCTGCACCTTCAAATCAATATACAGCCGAAAATTGATACCGCACCTTTTGATATACAGCTTGAATCATGTGTAAGTTGTGAATCAAGTTGATACGAATTGATTCGACTTACAGACCTTGCGTCCTAATTTGATGTTATGCAGTTAGTCTCTGCATTTGCCCATGCTTGAACACTCACAGATCGAAAATGAGCCACTAAATATGAGTGGCAGGCTGGGGTGGTGATGGGATTAAGAGAAGAGTGAGTGTGCCGCTTTGTAACAATAATAGACAATAATATTAAGGTCACGGTGACGCATGGCAGTATGTGTCTTTGTTTGGTCAGCATCTGCTTCGTTGCTTAGGTCTTAGGTGCGTTCAGTATTGCATACAACAATTCTAATAGAGATACTAGTGATTCACTCTTCATCTACTTCCTCCCATTCCGAGTCGTTTTCTACTCCAACTGCATCGGCATCAAGAATAATATTTCCTGATTTGGAATCCGCTGAAAAACCTTGGACTGCCTTATACGCGTCTATATCCTGCTGCAAGGCGTGTGGGAGTGATTCAAGATCACGGTCAGCAAGAAAGACATCGGCAAGTGTTTGCCTATGTCCCGCAACCAGTAAATCAAGCAATCTACCGCATCCAGCTGTGGCTAGGAGCTCTTCTCCATGCTTTCCCATTGAAGAAAACATTGAAGCCTTTTGCCTCGCATATGCTGAATACCCTGATTTGGAGTTCTGTGCCAGTGACATCCAAATACTGGCCATCTGTTGGAAATAGACAATGGTGTGTAGCAATTCTGCCTGACAGATTTCGTATTCTGATAGCCAGGTTAGGAACTCGGCTTCAGCACAATAATACTGGACGCGATCACCTAGTATTGTCAAAGCTTGCATCAAATTTTTGGGTGGACACGTACAATCATCTTCCCATTGCAACATTTTCTCCTTTGTCATATTGCTTGTTTGTCCTCCGAGGTTCCATACCCATCCATCTTCCATTTCTGGGGTATCCATTTTGGCTCTTTTTGTTACTGTGGATCCCAAGTTGCTGCCTATATCTAATGTATGTGCCTATTATTCACAGACGAATGTAGCTCTTACCACTATGTTTGCGAGATCGCTTCTGGGAAGCTGGCATCCGAGTGATTTGTGTACCAGCCAAAGTACTTGCCAATGCAGGTCCCAATAACGTCGAAGGGAGATGAACTTGAGTGGTCTGTGCACCAGCAGCAAATGCCGCTCCTTCAAAGTGTCGAGAATCTCCAATATTGCGCCTGCCTTGTGTCAGTTTGCGGTATGTATCTGCTTCAGTCATAACTGGGAAGTTGTCCATTTCCTCATAACCAAGGACCTCCAGCTGACATCAGTTTGCGTTATAGTGAGCAATGGCCAATTTGAGCCAAAATTGTGCGTTGTTGATCTGGGTCACAGAACGGGTAAGCCTATCCTGTCCTGAATCATTTTTTCGTTTGTTGCTCTTGAGGGTTGAAACTGCTCTACAGCTATCTTGTACGGCTCGGATCTCATCATAGCAGCTCCCAACACGAAGTTCCATTTCCTCTATTGTGAGTTCGTCCAGACCAAGAGATTTTCGTACCTCAGGGGAGAAGGAAGATGGCATATAGAGTGGCTCCTTCTCTATCTCGCATGAGTGCTGTTTATTCATTGATGTTGACATCAAGTCAGGCATGAGACGGTACTGGAGCTTTCAGTACTGATCCAATTTTTCACGCAGCTCTTCCCGTTTTTGATCAATTGTGCGCCAAAACTGTTTCTTGTTGTGCTGTGATTTTCGACACATTTGTTTGAGTATCTCTCATCTAATTTCATCAGTATTTACTTGGATGCGGTGTGTATGAAACTCACTGTAGACGTTCAATCTCTAAACCATCCTTTAAACAGCGAACAGCACCTTGTAATAATGCTCGGGTGGAATTTCGCTGTTTAGCCGCCTCCCTTTCAAGTAGACAATCATAAATGGCATCTTGCGATGGTACTGTGCCAAGTATGAAGTCAGGCCAGGTGATGCGGTGAGGCTCATTCAACTTACCCTTGGTTTTTGAGTGAAAGTATTTGTTTTCTATTTCACCTTCCT